>APFE030213735.1:40770-57347 GCA_000404065.3 Pinus taeda | reverse complement strand
TCAAATAAATAATGACAGCACGAGGCCTTGACTCATACACAGCATGTTGCCTCCACAAGTATGGTTGGCCTAATAATACATCACAAACATCCAGAGGTGTAACATCACACAATACCTTGTCTGTGAAGAGCTTGATGCTGTAGGGAAGGTGGCACTGTTGGCGAACTTTGAGATCTCGTCCTTCATGAAGCCACCCGATATTGTACGGTTGCGGGTGTGGTGTAGTGGGTAGGCCTAACCGCTTCACAACCTCTGCTGAAATAAGGTTCTTTTGGCTGCCACTGTCGACAATGAATTGCAACGGCAAACCCTTCACCCACATCTGTGAGTGGAAAAGATGTTCCCCCTCCTCTAGCTCTTCGGGTTCATTCTTTTGGATCTTGGCAGTAGAAACAGTGGCGTTGGGATCCGCATCAATGATTTGCTTCCCTTTTCCATTCCCCTTGTCGGGTTCTGGCTCAGGGTTGTTGGCTAGATGTCTTCACCAATTTCATTTCTTATTTATTACATTATATCGGTATCGAGATGTAATCATTTCACAATTAACTGAATTTTTCTATGTAGGTTTAATAATTTATCGTTCATCTCCTCGTGGACACTTGGTAAGTGGAAGCAACGTATTATTGTTTCTGCTATAAGAATGAAATCTGTTGAATTCTCCTTCGCTACCCCTGAGATCAGGGGTTCTCTCTTTCTCCCACTCTGTCGCTGCTCCAATAAGACTTTATTTTCAAAAACTTCAATCTTTTTGTCCAAGCCCATGGGATGTTCTACAAGCGGCGGGTTCCTCTCAGCTTTTGCGTAACAGAATCAACAAACAGCATGGCCTAAAATGGTAAAATACGCACAAAGAAAACCCAAGATGCAGTTAAATCACAAAGAAAAATAGAAGAAAGAGACACCATCATCAATGTATTCCATAAAAAATAATAGATTTATTCACTATTTTTTCATAAAGATTATTGGATCTAGTCACTGGTTTTTCAAGCCTACTGGATTGCTTTTTGTGATAAATGCGGTGACATTGAAATGGTAAGAAGCCCCTTGGTGCTTATTATTCTGCCTGTAAATATTGAAAGCATATGAGGCGTGGGAAACGAGCGCATTGGGCAGAAAGCAGGGATGGTTCCATTGAATTGCACTACAGTCGGCTTTGCCCGGTCCATAAGTCGAGTCCAGGGCGCCCTGCAAGATGTCAGTAGGCCCCTGTGGATCTGTTATTCACCATTGTGTCTAATAAACCATAAACTATAAATAATTGATTTAACCAATTATTGAAACTGCATTTGATCAAACCGCTAAAAATTGTCGGATCATCTAACATATAATCTAACGAGCATCCTAATCACAGGTGGACAAAAGTTAAGTTGATTTCAGAGGGGAATGCCTTACCACGTAATTAGTTGACACACATATACACTTTTTATTTTTTAATATAAATTGAAGTATTTATACATATATTATTTGACACCACATATAGATTTTTTTTTTTTTTAATAAATATAAATTGAAATATTTTATTTATGAGTGACATTTGTAAATTGAAGTATTTTATTTATAACTAACATTTATTTTTAAAGCAAAATTATTAAAAATAATTTAAAGTAACGTTACACACAACATTTAGCATATACATATATTAGTTGACACACATACACATTTTTTATTTTTTTTGTAATGTAACATTATGTGACAACATTTCTCTCATGTACTGGGTTGTAGAGTGTCTCTATGCATAAAAACAACTTTAGTAACTGACCTCCAATTAAACCAAAAGGATGATAGCCTATGTTAGGAAAATTGGTAGTCAAAAGGGAAATATAATTGTTCGCAACACCTACATACACATTTTAGAATAAGAAGTGGTATGAGCCAGTATTATCGAGTTTGTTTTGGAATATCCATCGTAAAATCATTTTATTTGGCTAGTTGTTGTGTCAAAATAAGATACTAACTTGGAGAGTTTGTTTAAGAGAGGCTTCTTTGGCCCCAGAAGATGTAGTTTGTGTAAGTATTCGAAAGAAAGTCAGTTTCATCTGTTCATCAAATGTCATTTTGTTGCAAGTACGACCTATGTTACGCAAAATCTAAGACTAAATGAATGTTGGGACCTCCCATCAGTGGAAGAAGTTTTTAACATTGGATAAATCTGAATATGGAGCAGAGAACCCTTCCCTTCTATGTTTGCTAGGGCATTTGGTAAGCTCGTAATGCCTCCATATTTGAAGACCTTGAACTAGATATTGGAACCATTGCTTTAAAAAACTATGCAATGGTTGGTGAATATGGACAAGCCACTAGCTCTAATACCATCTTCTCTATCAAGACAAGGCCCCCTCAGATCTATCATACATGTTTCTTCAATGGTGCGGCACAAAACCAAAGTTGTGGATGTGGAGCAAGAATCACAACCAATGCGAAACTTCACTTTCATTTTCAGTGGTATGGCGGTAATGGTTCCAACAACAGGGAAAAATTAATAACACTATGAGGATTATTGTACTGTGCCAGACGAATCACAACCAATGCGAAACTTCACTTTCATTTTTAGTGGCATGGCGGTAATGGCTCCAACAACAGGGAAAAATTAATAACATTATGAGGATTATTGTACTGTGCCAGACGTTTAAATAGAGAAGTTTTGTATGTTATAAGGAGAGCTTCAGCGTAAATCACATAAGAAAGACTTTTGTCAACACGTTTCGAACCAACTAGTGTGGTTCATCATCAGGACGAGTTGAAGAAACAGATCAGGCCTAGCAGGTTATATACACTGAGCAGAGACTTCAACGGCTATATAACAGCTATTATTGACCCTAGGACCCAGTCCAACTTATCTTAATAGATTTAATATTATTATTAATATATAATTGATAATAATATCCTATTTCTCGGAATTAGTAAAATTAGGTATTGTGAATAGAATCTTGTGCACTTTAATTTAATTAAATATTAATAAATTAATATTAATGGTTATTGTAAATTAATTATTTAGTTAGAATGATTTCTTTTTTGAAGAACTTATATTATTATTGTTATTTTTATAATATTAAAATTAATAATATAATAATCTATTTCTAGGAATTAGTAAAACTTAGTTATAATTAATAGTAATTTATTAAAATTAGTTATGATGAAAGGTAATTTATTTAATTAAATAACATTCGGTTATTAATAAAATATTACTAAGGTTCTTATAAAACCCGATTCCGAAAATAATGATGAAATAATTTCAAAAACAATAATTATTTATTTAATAAATTAAAAGCTAAAAATATACAAGAATTCTATATTAAAGGTATATTACCATTGATGTAATATTAATTCTTTTTCTGTTTATAAATTTTTTTTAAGAATACCACCTGTTAATACTATTCATAAGAGGTTGGATTAAATATGAATTGAGATAATATTTATACGTATATTATAGCACCTAGATAGGCCCTACTTATTACCACTGGTTTAAGGAGCTGAAAATACAAATGAAGAAAACATAAAATGACAATAACAAGAATACAACCCAATAATAAAGATTCTATGAAAAAACTAAATAACACCAACCCAGGAAAAGGACCTTCATAAAAAATGGTAAAAACAAAATAGGATTAATAGCTAAAGACGAATATACATTAACACCTTTAGTATATTCGAAAAGAATAAACTGACCGACCAAGAAGAAAGCATCCTGGATGAACAGAGAGGGAAGGAAGAAACCATAAGACAACAGGGCGGGGATCCAACTTCTACTGACCTTCCACCCATCATCTCTATTGAGATTGTTGGGTCTACGCTCAATTTCAATAGCTTCCCTTAACTTACGATGATGGAACCTGTCCACCCTAGCAATGACTTTGGCTTCCTCGATGCAGACATGATGTTTAGTCTTGTCTTAGTTATAATTACTATTAATTATAACTAAGTTTTACTAATTCCTAGAAATAGATTATTATATTATTAATTTTAATATTATAAAAATAACAATAATAATATAAGTTCTTAAAAAAGAAATCATTCTAACTAATAATTAATTTACAATAACCATTAATATTAATTTATTAATATTTAATTAAATAAAGTGCACAAGATTCTATTCACAATACCTAATTTTACTAATTCCGAGAAATAGGATATTATTATCAATTTTAATATTAATAATAATATTAAATCTATTAAGATAAGTTGGACTAGGTCCTAGGGTCAATAATAGTTGTTATATAGCCGATGAAGTCTCTGCTCAGTCTATTTAACCTGCTAGGCCTGATCTGTTTCTTCAACTCGTCCTGACGATGAACCACACTAGTTGGTTCGAAACGTGTCGACAAAAGTCTTTCTTATGTGATTTACGCTGAAGCTCTCCTTATAACTATGACAAATCACAGAAGTCTCAATTCTACAAAAGTTTTGTATGTTTTTGGCGATTTCCAAGTCACCATTGACTGGATCAATAAGGTAACAAATTTCGCTGCATTTGAGATATCACATTGGATGCAAAGAATTCAAGGAATAAAAAATCTCTTTCAACTGGTAACCTTTTCTTATGTGAACATAGAATTCAACATAGTTGTAGACAATTTATCGAAGGAGAGGGTCACATGAGTCTTGGAAACATCAGCTTCTCGACATTCTTTAAGGGGAAGCAAATCTACTTGGGTACTTTCCAGTGGAACTAATAGATTGATACTTCTCAATTATTTTGGATCTAAAGTCTGCATGATTGTATTAATGCATTGTGTAAACCTAGTCGCATGATTGTATTAATGCTTTGTGTAAACCTAGTCTATAAGACAATATGTACACTTTAGTTATCTCAGAATGTGTAAAGTATGTTGTGTCTCAATGGATAGGATTGAAGATTGCTTTTGTTTCTTTTTGGGCTACTCATTTTGGGTCATCTATAGATCACAGATATAGTTTTTCATCTTGAAAAAAAAGGCTTTACTTCTTCATCAACTTGTTATGAAATGTGAGTTTATGCTTTAGTTTTATTAGTGCTTAGAATTAGTCTATACTAAACCAGGACTATAGTTTTTACCTTTGTCGTCAAAAGTTTCTTTTCATATTTATTCTTATAATTATTTATTGTATTAAAATTATTTTTTACAACTAATATTTTTGGTTAAATTTGTAATGGATTAGAATGACATTAATTTAATATAAATGGATTTTTCTTGTTAAATTTGTGATCGATTATAATGACATTAATTTAATATAAATTGTTTTGTTAAAAGCTAACTAAAAGTTAATTAAAAAATACACAAATTATTTTATTGGCAAGTTTCAATTACTTTAGTGATTTATCTCAAGGTTCTCTGTGCCATTTGTGTCATAATATGATAATGACATCACTTACATATGATAGTGGCATTTGACTCTTGCTAGTTTCAAGGGGCCATCATAAATCAAATGAATACAATGGATGTAGCTAGTTTCAAGGCTTAGGTATCATAAATCAAATGAACACTATAGATGTAGATCAATGTAGTCATAAATTCACTTTAACAAAACAAAATTTTACATATTGCTTAACGCATTTGAGAGTTTTAAGCTTCACACTTCAAGGCTCACACTGCCCATCATCTATGATGTCGGTGCGATTGTTTGTTCTATTTCTAGCTCTTCTACTGCTCTCACTGAACAGTCACTTTCACACTGGGTAGCCACTTTCACCTTCATGGGAAGGACAACCACATCTATACTTATCTCTCTTGTTGCTCCCTTTGTGCGCTCTCCCTGTTTTGTTGGCCTTGATTGGGAAATGAAGTAATTGCTAGCTAAATTACGAAGAGGTGGCCTACTTTTTCTGTGTTTCTCTTCCTTTTCCGTTGACGAGAGGGATAAAGAAAATATGTACTCATCTAAATTCCCTCAATCAAATGGTTTCTCCCTTATGTAACCTGCATTTGAAATGGTCGATTCATGCTCAAACAAAGCACATGACGTGTGTGTCACAACTTTAATAATTGATCTTGTTTAAAAGGTATCATATCCTTTCCTGTGTGCCTATAATCTTTAATTAATAATTTTACATGAAAATGAAAAGAAAAAAAACTATAATTCTTAAACTTTTTCCTTCTAGGGAATTCACCTTGCAAACGTGGTATTGTAGATCAATTTGAAGGCACATCACAGAGACATTGGACAACCACCCTTAATAAAAATAGAGCAAAGTTTTGTCATTCAAGGTTGTTAATTTAAATTCTACAATCTCATTAAATCATTTTTATATTTTAAAAGAAAACAAAGAAATTAACTAATGGAGTATTTTCTTTAAATATATTAATCAAAGAGAGAATAAAATCGTTTTATATCTATATATTGTTGGAAATTAGGAGAGGGGGTGAATCAATATTTCTCTTTAATTAATTAATTTTAACTTCAAAAATCATTAATTACTATTAGCGTTAAATCATAACATTAATTAGCAATGCCATTCAATAATGCGCAACATCTAAGACAATACACAAAAGATTTTAGGTGGAAATCTTTTCGAGAGAAAGCTCCAAAATTCGCATCAATAGGAAGCTCCAACTTCCAAGATTTTTAGCATCAATTGAAGGAGGCTCCAGACCTCTGGTTTACATGCTCCAACCTGAAGGAAGCTTCAACTCCCTAATTTACCAACACTAACTAGAAGGATGCTTCAACACCCTAATTTACTAGCTCTAACTAGAAGGATGCTTTAACACCCTTGTTTACTAGCTCCAACTAGAAGGACGCTCCAATGCTTGGCATAGGCTCCAACATGCTTTAGCACCACTCTACTACCCTAAGTTGTGCTCAAGCTCCAACATGAAACAAACTTCAATCTCCTACCTTGCACCACCCTGCCACCTTCAAAATATAAGATAAAGGAATAAGATTGATTATGTTAAATGTGTTGCCCAACACTTGATCATCGTACAATATCACCACTGATGTGATCACTATCGAAGCACCTAAATTCAACTGCTCAACATGTCAAACCCTAGCAACATCTCAACTTATGTTAGACCCTAGCAACATCTCAACTTTTGGCAGTAGGAAACATACATACTTTGATCATCAACTCGCCAAGGCAACAATATTGAATCTTTGCACAAGAATGAAACACTAGTTAGAAAATCCAATAACACTCAACAACTACTACTTCATCTTTATCATCAATGATAGAACCCTAACATCCCTACTTTGCTTCAAACTCTAGTAGTATAGAATTTCTATCAAGTCCATTGTGTCAACAACCTACTCAACGCATCAATAGTATTCTCTTCTTAGCTGAATATATAAACTTCTCTGCTCAGTACTGCAAACCCTAATGACAATGTACTCTGAATACAAATATTAAGATAATAGTTTTCTGGTCAAATTATTTTGTCCTCATATAACAAATCTAGTTGAAGAAATTCATTGTCCAAACCATGATGCCACTACTTCTGCTTCTGTCTAATTGGTCTCGTCAACCATACAATGAACTATGTAGCGCATCAGCAACCAACCATTGTCTTCCTGCTCAAACAAGTTGTCAAACCTTAGAACCAATGCATTAGTAGTAGTACTTGACAGCTATATAAACTCTCAATACATTTTACTAACAGAACTAACATTAGCGTACACACATCTATGAACGACATCAATAAATTCTCTAAGAATAATTCATCTATGAGTTGTGATTTAACTACTTCTTTAAATCTTCAATTTGGCTTAAAACAAGTGCAATATAAAAACAAAAAACATCAAAACAAACAAACATTGAAATGTCATATTAAATGAATCTTCATACAAAATGAAGGAACTCAACTTTATAATCAATTAGTCTTCATAAAATGGAATTTTCTTTGGCTCTGGGACATAATGAACTCAACTTTATGTTCAGTTAATCTTCATACAAACTAACTCAACTTTATATTCAATTAATCTTCCCCCTTAAACTTTACTAGACACTAGACACCACTAACAATCCCCCTTAAACTTGAGTCCATGAGATTAACCTAGTCCCTTTTTTTGTTGAAGTCCATATAAAAATGTTTGCTTCTACCAAATTACATGGGTAACTAGTTGTTGTCTCTGCCAGTTATACATGGTTCAACGCCAATCCCACATGAGATCTCACATTCCCCCCTCAAACAAAGATACTAGTATCTCTCCAAGTGGTTCATTCCACAACTTGATGAGTCCATGTACCACTTTCACCGAATATATGCTTGAGCAAGCTCTTAAGGCCTTACAACTATGCATGCTCCCAATGCAACATGTCTTCTAACTTCCTAGAAAAATTCCTTGGACAAAATCTCTTAGAATATCCACACATCACACAACAGCTTCTTCACTAAACTTTAACACCATTTACTCCTATATTCTTTTCATCCATCCTACCACTATGTCAGCTTCTTTCCTTGCTTGAAAGCTTGATATATACTATGACATAACTTTCTTACTTCTCTGAAAACCACTTCACACTCCTCTCCTTGCACTGATCCATTTTGTTTGACAATGATTCATTGCGCCTGTACTTCCATCCATATAGCCCCAACTTTGTTTGTTTGTTTTTTTTTAATATGTACTACTCTATGTGATCCACTCATCTGCCACCACCTCTCATCTACAACAAAGCTCATTCTCTAGGTTTTCTCTGTTCTACAGACATTGGACATGGACCTTCCTTCTGTCATATACTCTTTGCTCTGTGATCATGCATATTTCTTTCATGTGCAGTTGTTCTTTCCTATACTTCTACTCTTTCATGCACACGTTTTTGTCTTGTGTACACTTTTGGTTCATATCCTCTTTGGCATAGATTCATTCACAACAACTTAGCCACAATTTTGAGTGTCAATACTTTCTCTTAACACTAACAGCAGCACCATACTCATTCGCACATCCATGAGAGCTAATAATCACGGATGTCCCCATTGCTCAGGACTTGCACATTGCAATTTAATTAAGATACACACAACATAACACATGAGCACAATCCTATGCATTATCTCTCATTCACATAGATCGATTCACTCACTAAGCTTTGTATGCTTCACTCCAGCACACCAACCACAATTTTTACTTCACAGGCTCAATTCATTTTACACATGCTTCTTTGGTAGACTTCACACAGGTTGAGTTTTACATGGGCTTCCCGCAACACTCCACACAACCGTTTTTCCTTCTTCGAGTGCTCACTTCCACTGATGGCTTTACCACTCTGCCCTAGGTATTCATGAGGTTATGATACATTCACTTTTGATATCATATATTGGGATCGTAGAGTAATATCTATGATCGTCATGTCATATTGGAGCTTAACTTCTAAAGGTGTTTAGGAGAATTGATTCCCTAATCTTTTATAGTGAAATATTTATATGATAGGTAGTTGACCAATTAAATTTACTTTGAAAGTTTTTAAAAAAGAATAAATAAAAATGATTTATCTTTTTAATATAAAATTAACAATAAAATTAATGACTTAAATTCAAACTAATATAAATAATGTACATAAAAAAATGATGTTTTTTTTTATATATCGATAAAATAATATATATAAAGTTTTGTTAATATGATTGTGTTAATCATATTTTTTTGGGTGAGGAAAATTTATAGCTCTTATTACATTTTATGATTTTTCTTCATAAAACCATATAAATCATGGAAGTTAATTGGATAAGCTTATGTTTTCAATATAGGTGCATTAAATTCATTTATAAGTTTTAACCTGCACTGGAGTGGTAGATCATGGATAAATTTTCTAAATATATTAGTACTAATTCCATCTTATTCATGATGGAATTTGAGCTATGGATATTTTAGATTTTGGGCAAGGGCTTACGTTGGTTTTGTTTGAAATTTTGATGTTTTTTTGTTGTAATTATGTTTATGGTATGAGTTTTTAGATATAATGTATGTCATTTTGTTTTTGTTTTCACATCATCTTTTTATTTAATAAATTCAATTAGAAAGAAGCTAGGAAAGTAGAGCAGATATGGCAAATAGATAATAACAGTTTTTTTTATCCGATTTTTTTTTTTTTTTTTTTTTTATCAATTAAATAATCAACTATATGATTTAAAAATATCTATTGATTTGACTTTTATAAAAAAAACAGTTCTTAATAATAACATTATATGATTTAAAAATATCTATGATTTGACTTTTTACCAAAAAAACAGTTCTTAATAATAACATTTCATTTTTTAATAAGACAAAAAGATTTAATTTTCTAATACCATTTCATTTTTTAAACTAGACACAAAAATATAATTTTTTCCAAAATTTTCAATCGAGCAGTTCAAAATTATTATTATAAAACCAAAATATTATTACAAATTAATAATTCATTTTCACTCTCATTTGATACCAAAATATTATTACAAATTAATAATTCATTTTCACTCTCATTTGATGTAATGTTAAAGTCACTATTAATGTTAAATTCAAGTGGAAAAATTAATAAATAAAAATTAATAAATACCCATATTTTGGGAAAACAGCTGATGCTCAAACTTGGTTACATGAATGTTTGTCCCCTGTACTAGGATGTGATGAACAAGATGCAGAGGAGGAGCAACACGAGGGGCACACATAACTTGGCAGGGCTCGCGCTTTGGACTTTGAAATGTTGAGGCAGGAGGTGTGATACCAACGTTGGCAGGAGTTGCACTGTATCATCAATAAATCAGGATTGTATATTGACTCACACATGCAGTACCGCTCCATCGTCTGATTGTCCATGGCCACGCACTCCCGCGTAACGTGGTTGTAAAAGAACCTGTAAAAGTATTCGTGAGAACCCCTGCTGCGAACCCCCTCGTCGTACGCCTCCACGGTGTCGTAAACAGTAACCTTGTCCACCAGGGAGTCCAGGTGGACAAGTTCGTGGTGACAGGAGGCCATGAGCTCCGCCTCGCTGTGATGCTTTTGGTGGCCTTGTGGGGTCTGCTCGGGTCTATAAAACAAGCACACCTTCAGTTGTGGGGTGTCGTCTATCATGAGAAGTAGGACTATCTCGCCCACCCACACCTCCTGCCCCAATTTGCCCTTCATTTCGAAATGCGCCTTGTCTCCTGTTTTCACTGCCACGTTTGTTCCCGGATACACCCACGCCACCCCGCCTAGCCCTAGTGGAGGGTGCCTCTGCACACCCTCACATTTTATAATCTTTTTCTTATTTTCGTCTTCGCTTGAGCTTCTTTTTATTGTCAGCTGATTTGTCATCCTTACTCTTATTAGTGCTCACGCTCCTCCTGCCAACTCGTTTCTGCTGCTTACTGCTATTGCTCTCGCGCCTGCACCCACAGCTTATTCACTTATAATTAAGGTTTTACTTCAAAATTTTCGTTTCGCTCTGAGAACTCATTCACTCATCTCGCTCAAATCTCAATATGAAACATTATACATTTATACATATATTAAAACATACATTTATAAGCGTTGCGTGAAACACCGACAAGCCTGCCTTGCATTGCATTATTCAACCGTTTTATTTAATAATCAATAATTTAATAAAAAGAAATATATATTTTGTACATCAATAGGTGTGTTCATTTTATTTTAAAATAAGGTTCTCAATACGATGATAAGGATTTAACTCCCCCAAAATGGGCGTTGGGTTTTAACGCACGAAAATGCGTATTGAGCTTATAAAGAGGTGACGGCTTTTTTTTTCAATAATGGAAATTATGACTGAATTTTAATAAAAATAAAATTTTGAAAATAACATTGATTTTATTTTTAATTAAAATAAATTATTTAAATATTTTATTTTTTGAAAAAAAATATCTAACGAGTAATAGCTTTCTTGGTAAAATCAAGATAAACTGTTACCTCAATAGATAATGTAATTTATAATAGGTTTTTATTTCAAAATAATTATACATTTTTATTTCAAAATAATGAAAAATAACTTAAATCAAAGTGTGTTGTTTAATGAATTTATACTAATCACAAATTAATGATTAAAAAGCTCGGGTATATAGATAGCCGCGTAGGTCAAGTGTACACAGACGATATCCGCATAGGTCACCAATTAATGGATTCGTATTGAATTGCGAGTTATGGTTGGTTTGAATAATTTGCTTGTGGATAAATATATTTATTTAGGGTTTTGAGAGTATATTTTTATTGGGTAGTTTAATTAAGTTGTAAATTTTTTGGGAAAATTATAAAAGATTAAGAGAATTTTAGTAAATTTTGGGAAATCTGAATTATAGTTGTTATATTTCAAAATTTTGGGTGCTCAACAAAAACTTTTTGATGGTGTTGAATCTATTTTCACCATTGAAATGAAGATTCAAGCACCCCTACTATTAGATTGAGAAAAAAAATATATATAATTTTGATATTTTTTTGCCATCCAAACAAATTTGTCATCTCACAGACAACACCAATATTATTTATGGTTTATTCGTATTATGTTTGTTTAGATATTAATAAATTAAAAATGATATTATAATAATAATAAATATATTTGTCAAGGTATAATTTAACTTATAGACGAAATGACAGTGTTCACAACATATTTTTTTAAAGGTGAGTTAAAACTGTTGAATCTCCATAATCCGGGTCGAGACTTTTAGAGGGTGTAGAATCTATTTATGCATTCAAAAATGTATTTTGAATAACAAAAAATCTTGAAATTGTGTTGCTGGATTTTGGCTAATTCCAGTGAAACAAATTATTTTGTCTATAAGTTAGACTATGCCTATTTGTCAATTAAAAGAATTTTACTCTTTTGGATTTATATATTTTATTTATACATTTGTCAATTAAAAAAATTTACTCTTTTGGATTTATATTTTATTTATACGTTTGTCAATTACAAAAAGATAGTTTATTGGATTTTTATATTTTATTTATACATTTAATGTAACCTGATTTATGTAAAATGAAGTATGGAATGATCTATTCATTGGTAAAATAAATATTTTTTAGTTTTATAACATATTTCTTTTTGCTATCATTTACACCCACCTAGATAGTGCACATACTACCATCCATAGGGAAGGTCCTACATCTTCCCCCATTAAACTTATTATCATCCTAACATCATCCAACCAACACTTTTCTAAGTGCACTGAGCTCCTACTTCTTCAACATGCACCAACACTTTTCTAAATGCACTTAGCTCCTACTTCTTCAACTTGCACCAACACTTTTCTAAGTGCACTTAGCTCCTACTTCGCTCCTACTTCTTCAACATGCACCAACACTTTTCTAAATGCACTTAGCTCCTACTTCTTCAACTTGCACCAACACTTTTCTAACTGCACTTAGCTCCTACTTCTTCAACTTGCAGGTCTTCTCTTCACACAATGATAACATCTCTTTCATTTCTCAACTATTATCCTCTTTCAATTTTTGTTTCTCATTGACTAATTACTCATGCCTTTTATGCTTACCAATGTGGGAGATCCTATGTGCAAGTACTTTGGCCATCTCCATTTCTAGTATATATGTGATCAGTTTGAGGACTTTGGATGGTGCAACTTTAATAGGATCACCTTTATCAATCTAAAAGATTTCAACTAACTAATATTGAAAACTAGATGGTTAGGTCTCATCTAGTTTAGAAGCTTCAACTACTTTCTACTCAAGTAAGACCAAGTCACCAACTACCATGATCTACCTAATGCTTCATCCATTTTACCATATTTAGCAACTAAATGCTAGCAATCTCCTATCTATATTGCCATCCTTTCATGAATCCCAATGATGATGTTGCGTCCATAATATCTCGGTAGAATTATGTGGGGTACCAATAATTGTTATCCATTTTTCAACACAAATGAACTTTGCTTCCTTCATTGCGTTATTCTCCAATTATCTAATGCCACAAGTGCATCCAATGAATGCACCCAAATGCACCGAGGCATACATCTAGTACCTAAGGGACATTCAACCCTGCAATCCACATATCTAGCTCATGCACCCAAGGCATCACAACTCATATAAAGAGGACGTGGAATGATTCACCACTCCATCCAAATCATGCAAACTACAACATTTTGGGAAGGTCTTACAAAAAGTCAACTTCCTTACAAACCACCACAAAATACCACAAAATTATTTCAAGTGCTATGATATTTCTTGAATAAGAATCACATGCCAACCCGCATTTGCGAATGCAACAAGTGATGGTTTTCTTCACTACCAATTGACAACTAAATTATGATAAGTTTTACCATAGAAAAATTTAGGGCTTGAATTTGCTCCATGGGCTAATTTCACATGTTTTTTTTCAAAAACGAATATTAGCTAATTACCATTTTCTCTAATAGAGAATAAATACCAATTTTTTTCGAAACTATATAAAGTCCTCAAAAATCTTATTATTTTTACAAAAAATATATAAGCATTTTTTTATTCTTATTTTAATCACAAAATTAAGATATTGCCACCTTTTTTTTAAATTCAAACATAATAAAAACAAATTTTAAATTTTATTGAATTTTGGGTGATCAAATTCAATTCAAATTGATAATGATTCAAATAATAAATTTTTTTTAAGAGAGTGGGAAAATCTATCATAACTCAGTTGTCAAACCAAGAGTGGGGGAAACTATCACTATTATCCTTAAATGCAAACTGACTCATCATTGTTATTCAAGGAAAACCACGCCACCTGGAATTACAAGCTGGTGTTGATGGTCTATAAGAGGGCATACTTTCACTCCTTCCATGTGTCTTTAGGCCTTGGGCCATTAACCTGTTTCTTTAAATACGATCCCCAAGGGGGCATACTTTCACTCATGCCAAATGCCTCTAGGTGTTGGGTTATTAACCTATTTCCTTGTGTATGAGGAAGACGAACTCTTAATCAAGCAGAAGCAGTTTTAGGTCATACTTGGGGCCCAAAGAAAATAATTATCGTTATCCATTTTTAAGGTCACAGCCAAGCCAGACAACAAATTGGTGTATGGGACCCCCTTGTTTTATGGGACAAGGAACCCACCTCCACACAACGAGTTGACTCCTAAGTCTACAAAGGCATACATACTCTCCCCCCTCTGGTTTTGGACCTGTGGCCTCTTAGGAGGAAACACATGCTCCTAACCATTAGGCCCACTCAAGCTGTACCACACCTAACCACACCATGTTCCTAATATATTCACTTTCAAAATCATAAAAAATATTGAAATTTTCATAAATTTAACAAATTTGTAAATAAATAATTAAAATAATACAAAATCATAATTATCTATTTTGGTTAGGAAAAAGTTTATCAATCTTTAAAAAGAAATATACAATGAACGTAGGAGAAAAAGTCTATAACTCTTTAAAAAGAAATATAGAATGAAAACATGAGAAAATTTAGTATATTTATGAAATTTACCGTTACTAAAACTTAATATGTTTATTAGTATCTACCTCGCCAAGGACTATAGAATTCGCTTCATGGTCAAACTGTGTTGATTTTGCATTATTTTGTTGTGTTTTTGCAATTTTAACCAAAGTTTCAGCAAAATGGTTGGTATTTATATTTTCTCGTAAATTCAAAAATAATTTTCTACTTTTCTGAATTTTTTTTTTCTAATTTTCGATTGGCTTAAGAAGATCGAATGGAATATAATACCCCTGGTGGAGGGAATTATATTTTTGGTAATTTCCGGTGCCTAACAAATAATTTTAAAATAAAAAAATGTTATTTTTGTGAGTGGCCATTTCGTCAGTGAGTGTTTCTAACACTGACACTGATACTAGCACTATTATGTTACTGCTCTGCCCAATGATGCCACCCAATGATGCCATAACTGATGTGGTTGTAGATCATTTACATAGGTGTAGGGGGTGGGGGTAAGCTAAACAATTGTGTGGAGGAAGCTTGATATTTATCACCATTATTTTGTACAGAGAAATTTAATTTTTTTTTTTTTCCATTGCTATCCTCTTCTTTTGAGGTTTGAAAACCTAATTACATGCATAACAGTCGCAATGGTCAAACCTCATGCAGTGACTGACCATGTTCACAAGCGGAATAATATTTCCAATCAATAAGGAAACCTCTTCCAATTGAGAATTGATTATGTTTTATGGATCTTGGATTTATTTTCATTGGGGTAGTAATCGAAACAACACAACAAAATTATAACATTATGGGGTGCATTTCTAGCATATGTCACGAAAGTTGTAGCTTATTTAACAATTTATACGTAATCACTGTGAAACGAGTTTTAAGATGTGCATCTTTTCACATGTAAAAGTAACTAAATTCATTGACATGGAATTTCTTAGCATCGATTGAGATTCGAGACTTTTTATTGTCCTTTATAGAGAATTATTGGCATAGTTTAAAAATTGAATGCAAAATTATAGTTACACATAGCACAAGGGGTCGATTTCAACAAAAAAAACTAAGGATGATGAGCTTTATAGGTGCAAGCAGGCTTACTTCATTCTCATATCATTAGTATCAATATATTATTAAAACATATGTAAAGGCATATGGCATACATTTGATGCCAAACTTGCAAAGTGCGCCTTAAAGTTCACAGTACAATGATGTTTTTTTTTGTTAAACAGACATGGACAGCAAGAACAATAGGAAAGATAAATCATGCAGTACATTTTTTATTCACAAATGATGTATATTTATGGTACATTATGTGACCGTT
>APFE030213735.1:1507-36460 GCA_000404065.3 Pinus taeda | reverse complement strand
GATCTTTCAGATGGCCAACTCGGTCACAGTGTTGGCATTTCACGATCTGTTGTTGTTGTTGTTGCTGTGGAAGAGGAGTAGAGTCTGAAATAGCTGAGGCTGAACTGTCATGAGAAGCAGGTGAACTGTCATTAATGAAACCAGCACTCTGAAACTGAATGGGTTTTGAGTAGTCTGGAATATGAAAGGACAAGTCCTTGTGATATCCAAGACCGGTTCTGTGCTTGTTGTGGACAAGCTGTTCCCAAGGTCTGATGATGGGCTTGGGAAGTGCAGACTGAACTTCTGCATCTGCATGTAACCTTGCTGCTTTGTTTGGTATTAAATTTGAATGAACTGTAACATGTTGCTGATGGGTGGTTGTCTCAATGTTCTGAACAAAAATAGGTTCAGAATGGTGTCTATTTTGATGTAGCTCTTCTTGCTGTAGCTGAGTTTCAAGCTGTAAAAAATCAATCTTTTCCTTTGCATTTTGAAGACAGACTTGAATGTCTGTGAGAGAAACTTTGCTGATTTGGAATGTGTCATTGGAAGTAGATTGTATTAGAGTTTTCAAAAACTCTAATACTTCACCAATTTGATCCATTTTCCAAAAAATGCAATGTCTTAATGATACTTTGAGTTCCTCAAAAAGCTTCTTGGACAAATATTTCAAGCTTCTTAAAAATGGAGCATTACTTTAATCAAAAATCCAAATATGATGCAAAGACTAAAAGTATTCCACAGTCAATAACAAATCTCTGACAATAACAAATCTCTGGCTGCTAGCCCAATGCATACACAGTCAGTTTGAAAATTTAAAACATCGCGAACTCTATCAAAAATATGCCCATACATGCACCAGAGAATTTCTTCTCTCCTGTGTATAACAACAATTTTGGTTTCCGCTGATCCCTTGACACTGTGGTAGCAAAATTTTCTTGGAACTTGGCTGTTGGTCAGCGATTTAATTACTGACAAACTCTCGTTCTCCAGGTGAGAATAACACTGTTTCTCGTGCAGCAATGGGGATGTGAAGTGGATTACAAGTTGCTGGAAAGAATCAAGAATGCTTACAATATTCCCCAAGGTTGTGTTGTCCCGCATGCATGGTTTTACTTTCCATCGATACAAGTGTCAATATCTCATTAAAATAAAAGAAATAATGTTCGTTCACTAAGGTGGTGGCAATACAAGATACAGATATGTGGACAGGCTAAACCTGTTTGAAAGAATTCCTTCTAACCAACAGCTGATATTCAAAGTTTACTTTCAATTTAATAAGATTCCCTCTCCAAGTCTGCTATAGATCTAAGATACATGCATTTCAACTTAATGCATTTGTCTGAGGTCATTTCTAGCCCATCTAGAAAGGATGGAATTATAGACATTACTTAGAAACAACAACCTTTCTTGGAGCGGCTTTCTGTAAGGTAGCTATGATTTTGTTGTAAGGAATTTGAGTAGTAAAGACCATATATAATGATTGGCCTTACAGAATCTGACGGAATCAAGTAGTTCTTAATGGGCGACCTATTTAAACCAATTCGATCGATGATAAGCCTGCTTTACCGCGAGAATCTTAGAACATGTTTAACGCATAACTGTTGTGTATATTTCAAGGAAGCCACCACCTGAAAATACCGACTACCATCTTCTGCTAACAATAGAGATCGAGCATTGTACATGCAGATGCTTCTATTTGCAGGAAATAAACTCAGAATCAGGCTTATTTCTCCAGCTACAACGTATACAAGGATTCAACTCTTTATTTGGTTTTCCAAATACATGGAAACATGGTGAACGAAGGCCTGGTTTCATTCACTAAACCTTATATTAAAAGATACGGTCAGAAATAAATCATTCCTACCCTGTTCTCCAAGCCCTCGTATTCAGAAATCTCAAAATCCGCTCAGTGTTCTCCAATGCCTCGTATTCCTAATGCATACATCGTGGAGAAATCAGAAATGGTGATGCTATCAGAAATCTCAACGTAAGAGGCCATAACCCGCTCAATGTTTCAACCAGAAGCAGACATCTACATATTCAATGGGTGCTGGCTTCTTTCAGATTTGCACAAGTGGAAAACGATAAACACCATAAGTTATAAATAACACGCAGGAAGAGTACGACCCACTGCAATGTCAAATTCAACGTCTTATTTAGACTAAACTCGGCCAGGAGAAGGGATAATAACTCGGCCCTCAGGAATGCTACTGAATCTTCTGCTAATTTTGTGAATTAGAGCAAGGCTTACGCTCCAGCAGATCTGGTGGGTCGGAATAATGAATCGGCCTTCAAAGAAACTGCTGGCAGACTTCAGAATGTGCCCTTACTAGTTGGGTACTCGACCTTTCTCAATGATATAGTTTCTGCCACTGGTTGAATATATAATGAATGTCTCATGCATCAAACTCCCTTCCAGCAAATAAATTTTATGCCTGGGTCTTACATAAATAAATAATGCTTGAGTTACTAACAGGAAAATGTCAATAAAATACCTCCGACTAGCTCAGAAAAGGTACTCGGCCTTCAAACTAGTAGATTGAACAAAAAGTTTCAGTTCCCTGTACAGCATGCCATTCGATCCTGTATATAATGCCATTTGACCCATATGAAGATTTGGCCCTAACAATATGATATGCCGTCACCAAATTTCCAATTTAAATTATGACCCCTCCATAACCTTGGCCCTTGCAAATATCTTCACGGCCTGATTTCAAAAAAGGCATTTCTGAGTTATGGCAGAGGCAGTGCAGCATATGGCAGCAATGGCAGCGTGCAAACAGACAGCGTTGTCAGGCAGCGTTTCAAACAGACAGCGCAACGTTTCAAACAGGCATTTCTCCTTCAGGCGTTCAACAACATGCAGCGTTCAGGCAGAGGAATATTCGAACCAACCCATGTCAGGCCAGCGTTCAATACGCAGCCTCATCAAACGTTCAGGCAGAAGAGTAGGACGCTGGTTTTATAAATGGTATATGCCAGAGAAACAGATGTGCGGTGTGGCAGAGGTCAGGTAACGCAGAACCATATATAGAGACCACAAAGACAAGTGGCTCAAAAGGGAGCAGGACCAGCAATCACTTGCTCTGATACCATGTTAAACAGACATGGACAGCAAGAACAATAGGAAAGATAAATCATGCAGTACATTTTTTATTCACAAATGATGTATATTTATGGTACATAATGTGACCGTTGGGATTCACATCCCAAGGTCTCTTGGACTGCTTTGTCCATTCAGCTTCCACGCTAACCCTTTAGGATTAGGTGTCCAACATTCTTAATAATATAAAACGTGACACAATGATCACTTAAGGACCATCAAAAAACAATGAGCACACATTAATTATTATGCTGCAACCTTCACAACAACAACCATATTTTTGTTGTCCAGGGTTGATTCAAATTCATTGATTATAGGTCGCCTTCAATGGCAGAACAAGGTAGGCACAACTAGATTGGAAAGTTGCCTTCGATTGCATTTTACATTTGGGACTCACGCATTAGTTACATGCTATAATAGTGAATAAAACAAGGTTTCCTATTAAGGAATGAGAGCAACCTGGCTGTTGGGGCAAATCCTTCCATTATAAAGTTTAACAAGAATGTATGAGCACCGACTACTAGCAAAACTCGGCTCAAAATCTCAATATGACCAATTTAGGGAAAGAAAGAAACCCAACCAAATATTTTAGAACAAAATAAACAACCCATTTTTTAAAAATATTCTGCAGATTCATTACTGAGTTATAAATTTTAAGGGAATTAACCATAGGTAGTGTATTGAAGATTTAATACCTCCCATTGCAATCCTTGTATTCTTGAGTTTCTTCATTTCTAAGAACCTTGACGGCCATTGTGATATGTTGCAAAGTGCACATTTAGACATCACCATAACCTTCCTCTCCTATCTTGAGTGAATCAGAGAAGAAATTTGTCACAAGTCTTGAGAATAAGATCAATGCCTATATTTAGTTACTTAGCTTTGTAGAGTATGATTTTAGGTTTTTATATGCATTTTTAATTTGGAGAAGAAGCTCTATGTCTCAAATCATTTTCATTTGCATTGCATGGTATGTTATGATCCATATACAACCATGCAAAGTGATCTAGATGAGAATAGTACAAATCATATCATAGAAGGATAAATACAACCATGCAAAGTGATCTAGATGAGAATAGTACAAATCATATCACAGAAGGATAAAGAGAAAAAGAAGGAAAAGGAGGTATGCTTTCCAATATATATCATTTGTATGTTGTGATTTGGAATTTATGGTTTGATGTATTGTTGGTTTGGATTTGGTCCTTGAAGCTGTGCCAATGTGCAAAAAAAAAAAAAAAAAATCACTTTTTGTAGCCAGCTGTGCTAACAACTATTCTTTAACTAGTGGATAAATTCCTCAATCAACGGAGAAACTATTGCATGTCCCCACATAGACTTCATGTTTGATTTTCTACAACTAATTAACTCAAGATGAATTAATTAATTATTTTACAAACAACTATTATGATCAAATTCGAATTTTACTTCTCAATTTTAGTTCAGGGACTAACTAAAATTGGAATCTAACCCAAAATGCTATTTATAGCAATGTTATTTTTAGCACTTTCATTTTCATTCCTTGTTGCTATGTCCAACACTGGTACCTTGCTATTTATAGCAGTGCTATTTTTAGCACTTCTATTTTTAGCATTTCTTGTTGCTATTTTCAACATGATGAATTGATCAGGCCAATATTGGAGAAATGTGGAAATTTTAAAACCATTATATAGGAGGCTTGCTAAATATATTTTGTCCCATGAGAAGTCATTATTTCTTTAAAGTTATTTATTTATTTTCCCTAAACAAGGGTTTTAACATTTTCATTGCAATGTTTTCAGGAGATGTGTTTATTCTATAATCAATTGCATCTAGTGCATCTAGCTATAAGTAGTCAATTTCTAGGAGATCCATGAAGGGAATGTCTTTCCTCGTATCCTAGTGTTTATATCTCCATAGGGATCACATGAAGTTTGCATCAAGGAAAGGATTCCATTGGAAACTTGAATGCCTCACAAATCATTTTTTGTGCTCCTTATAGTTGTTCAACCGACTCTATGAATGCAGGTGCCTTGTCTTATCTCCTGGTTACTCAAACACCAGAACCATGTTGCAAAGTTCAAGCTTCAAAGGGAGCTTTATTCATGCTATTTCATTTTTCATATTTTTTCCTCTGTCTGCCTCATGTTTCAATATTATATTATTTCACATTTTAAATGTTTATTTTTTATGATTTATTTTAAATTTCAAGCTCGTCAAACGTATTGTAGCTTGCCTTAGGAAACTGTAAAATATCTCATGTTTAAGCCGCAGTTCACAGTAGACAGAGGATGATCATTTTGTCTTTGTCAAAAAAGAAATCAATGTCAAGTAATGTTATTTGATTGTGGAAAAGCTAAAACTATAAATTAGAAAATGAGAAATAGTTAATGTTGAATCAAATAGAATTTTATTTTTCCTTTCACCTCTGGCAACTGATTTCTCCAAAAAAATAATTTTTTATTACTCATAAATTAAAGAAAGGTTTAATTTTTTTAGGAGTTTATTTTCTGGTGCAAAAAGCATTGTTTTTAAGCTTTCGCTCTAAACAATTTATAAATGTTTACACGCACTATTGAGCTTCCTGTTAAATTCATATGAATTTTCCTTCTTCTTAGTTTCAATTATGTATATATAATATAGATGCAAACTAGAATTCTTTGTTAAAATAGGGTATTTGATTTTGAGAAAACTACAATTTGCTATTTAATATTTACTTAAAATTAGATGAATGTTGTTTGGAGCATGTCAGTAGTTGCGCACATTAGTTATGTTGACTGGACTCCTGTGAATGCAATGCAATTTATAGGCACAATAGTTGCTGGAACAATCAACCTGGGTGTTGCATGGTGTATGTTAGGATCAATGAAAGATATGTACCAAATAGATCTTTTGGTTGTAAATAGCCCATGGAAATGTTCTGGCGATCATGTGTTTTTTGATGCATCGGTCATATGGGTTTGGTTGGTCCCAAGAGGATTTTTGACAAGCTTGGTGTATATATCCCCAGTTAAATTGGTTCTTCTTAGGTCAGGCAATTGTTCTAGTTATTGTGTGGTTGGCATAGAAGGCCTTTCTAAAGGTCAAGTGGATTCCTTTAATCAGCATGCCAATCATGTTGGCATCTACAACCATGATGCATCCAGCCACTGCAATCAATTACACATCATAATCACTATTGGGACCATTTTCAACAACACATCCATAAAATGGTGGAGAGTAGGTGAGGATCATTGTGCTTTGATTATTTTTAATTATAAGAGTGAAATAAGACTCACAAATTAGGCATCAACATAAAAAAAACCTTATACAAAATATATCAAGAAAATTGAAGAACAAAAAAAATAAATTAAAAAAAAGGGAAAAAACGTTAGTCACATTTTTAGGCCTCATTGATGATCCAATTACATGAACAAAGAGAGAAATAATTTTAAGTGAAAAGTAAGGTTTACATGTTGTGGTGAAGTATATAATAGTGTTGTTGTTAAATATAGAACATTGTCACTATACTTCAATGAAAATTATAAGATACTAAGGTAACTATTGAAGTAAAGCACATTGAGATCAAAATTTGAAAACTAATAGGTTTAAGAAATACCATAGTAAAAGGATAGGCCTCTCACTAAAAATAGCGATAGATAGTTGGATTCCGTATGGAATAGATGCCCGTGAGTTGTAGAATGACGAGTTGTGAGTCTAGCCTGATGACAAGTCGACATATGCCATGTGTGATGGCATCAAAGAGGAGTTCTATCAATCCGCTATATTCAGCGATATTGTTTGTCGACCAAACAATACATACCCCCTGAAACTTACTAACTTGCCGCTAGGATTGAAAATGGCCCATGCCGTAGAAGACAGATTTTGTGAACTACGACTCGCTCCGTCAGTGTATCCAACAAATGATTCCAATAGGTTCAACATCTACAATGATTACAAAAGTGGATTACCTAACCAAATAATTTGCTCTTGGCAAAAAAAAAAATGTAACAAAAGCATGAGGATTACTATGCGGAATTAGGCATAGTAACACTTGAGGTACAACCTGTCGCGAGGTTGCACTAGTGGAATCCCATCATAGTCCATCAACTCGTAGGCTCCTTTTGCTAATACACGCTTAGCAATATAAGGACCTATCCATAATGATTTGAATTTCCCTACTCCCAACTTATCGGATTCCTGGTCATAAAGTAAGACTAGGTCACCTTCTGAGAAGACGTGAGGTTTGACATTTTTGTCGAACTGTGCTTTGACTCGTTTCTTATGAGCTTCATTAGAATAGTCCTTATAGTCACTATTGGGACTATTGGGTCTTAAAAACACATCCATAAAATGGTGGAGAGCAGTTGAGGATCATTGTGCTTTGGTGAGCTACCCCACTGCAAAGGGTGTCAAGGTGGATTGTTGTAAAGAGAAATTTCTCCTTAAGTGATTGAAATATTTGCACATATTCACACATGGTGCTTTACAAATTGAAATATTTGCACATGATGCTTTGCATATGCTACACTAATGGTCTCACATTTATTTACTCACCAAGTGCTCAACCTAAAAAATATGACTCATATAAGTGCAAATATTAATGTATGATATAATTGTAACATGGTATAACTTTTGTGTGCGAAGGATGAATTTATTCATTGGATTTGAAAATTTTGACATTGAAAATGATTGTCGTGGATGTAAGTTTGGAAAATCTACTCAAATGACTTTTAAAATTATTATGGTTTAATTGTTGGAGTAATTATCACTCTCACTTTATTGGCAATCAATTACTTGTATTAACAATTATTCTAGGAACATGGGACTAACTACCTATTCAAGGTAATGATCATAAGGGTTTGAAAGCTTACTAAATCTTGTGGGTTTTGGTCCAAGGGAGATTCTCGACATGGTATCAGAGCCTTGGCCCAAATTCAATTCTCAGGTTGCATTTAAGGGGGGTGTTGGAGTAATTCTCATATTCCATTGGGAATCAATTACTTAGACTAACTGCTCAAGTAGAAACACAAGCCTAACCACCCACTCAAAATAATAATAAGAGTTTGGAAGTTTATAATTAATTGAGTTTTGGAAATATATTTCACATATTTAATAAGACAATCACAACAAAAAATCAAAAGAAATTAAAAAGTTATTAACAAATTTCTATAAATGTATAGCTTCCATTGAACATCCAACCATTTGAAAGTCCTAGCATCACATTAATAAAGTGTTATTCCATTATACAAATTATCATGTGTCATAATTGTTTATAACTTTGTTATGCTAATTTTTCTTTATACCATGTACAACCTTTTTTCTATTATTGTACCCACATTACATAAATATAAATACATGAATTTCTGAACTAAATTGTATTCCAATAAGAATAATTTCATATTCCTATCATAAAAATTCACCATTCAAATCTTTATTTTTTTCTTGAAAGTTATTGTTTTCGCTGCTCATTCCACTTCAGTCATGTATTGTTATGCGACATTTATGTGAATAAAATGATTACAAATATAGCGATCGATAGATCGTTGACCAGCTATTAATTTGCTTTGACCGAGTAAAATTTCCGGTACATGTCAGGTTTAACCTAATGTTTGAAACAAAATTTTTTGCTCAATACATTTTTATCCAAAGTTTATGTTTCGACCTCTTATTGCCGGGCTTTTCTGAAAACTTAGGGTAAAAAATTTAGAGTGGCCTGTATAAAGGCCTGTATACTTCTTTGTTATTGTGACATGTGCTTCATGGTGGCAAGTTAACAACCCATCGCTTCGTGGCAACATGCATGCAAACGCAGTGGCAACATGCATGCACCTGCGTTTGCAGAGCCCGTGCCTCTTTTAAAATATAGATCTCTCCTCCTGGGCTCCATTACCTTAGGAAAAAGCTCTTCTAATTTTTTGTTGGAGTAACCCTCTGCTGTAGCGGGTTGTAGCCTTCTCAGACTTCATAGCTAGCATGCTAGCTATGCTTTGCCGTGGCTCAACATTCTTCTCCACAGTAGGTTTCTTCTTTTAATTTTTTTGGATTCTCCAAAGTCTAAACCAACATATTTTCATGTTTGCTTCAAAGCAATTCTTTGTTCTACTCGAAATTTTGCAGCTGGGTTATTTTTTGGAGCTGGTCTTTATGTAATTTGACATCCAACCAATGCCAATTTGGCTCCAAACCAACATATTTGCATGTTTGCTTCAAAGCAATTCTTCGTTCTACTCGAAATTTTGCAGCTCAGTTATTTTTTGGAGCTGGTCTTTATGTAATTTGACATCCAACCAATGCCAATTTGGCTCCGAGGTGCAGAATTATGGGTTTAAGCTTGTATGCCATTGAATCACTACTACCTAATATGTTTTTTCAGGTCCTGCTCAAGCACTGATCATCGGAGACTCGGCAAATAAAGTATAATGTCTCATACAATAGGTATCAGAGAATGAAGACTCTTGGGTGGCCTCCGACATATTTGGTAAGTATTGATTTTCTCAGGTCCACCTGTAAACTTTTAAAATGGCGGGTGCTTCTAAAAATCGCAGAAGGCATATGGGTTTCCATGGTTTGGTTTCCCTCTGTAGTTTCCGAGCATAGAATTTTGGGGCTAGTAAAGTGTCTGAAATGACGTTTTCATCGGTTGTCCTCAGAGGCTTGGAAATAGTAAATGCATTGATCTGCGGGGTAAATTTTCTGACAATTTTCTACCTCTAACCTTATAATGCTGCAAATTTTAAATAAGCAATAAAGGTGTTCAATTTTTCTTATATAGAATAGACTTAATCTATTATTCGGTGGAATCAAAAGACAGTATTGTGTTCGAGATGAATACACTACATGACGGAGAAAGGTTATTTGAAGCGTTGTCTCTCTTAATTATCTGTAGAGGATCTTAGGGTAACTGTAGCATTTTTGTCTGAAATTGTATAACCCCATAAGGATAGCAATCCTATCAAGGTTGGGAGACAGACTAGTCAATTATCATGGAAAACCTGCTTTCTTGTTGTACTTTAGAGAAACCTGTTTGGTCTTTTCACATTATGATTAATTGTGCCCAAACATTCAAGGTATGCAATATTTTCCCATTTCTGTTTGTGCTGAACTGATCCAGTCTGTGAATTGTGTTTTCTTTTCAATGACATTAAAATGACTGCAACCTAGTGCTGTGGAAGCTCAAATATAGGAAAAAACTTCTTTGAGATCTTACTAGTTGAGATTTGAGAATAAGCCTCAACTTGCTTAATTAGCATTTCTCCACAGACATCAATCTGTTCACCATCAAATGCCAGGATCGGGGCATACCAATCGTATTTACATGACCAGTGGGGCATACCTATCGTATTTACATGACCAGTTCTGTTAGGTCAATATTTTGGCCAATCTATACCAGTGATAAAAAAGCAACACCATTTGTTTTCCTCTGTTCCGAATATTTACATCCTCAGATATACTTAGACTTATTAAAAATTCCTCTGACCCACTTTTCAGTACTTTGACATTGACATACTTTGGTCTTGATTTTAAATGGGACCAATATCAAGCACAATGTCAAGTAAGTGGACAAGAACCGCACAATGTCAACTTATCAGACAAGTGGACAAGAACCACACGAAACGAATTCGTGGTTATCACATTTTCAATCGTGACATATTTCTCAATGTGAACAACTACTTAACCGATTTATTTTAGTCTCATTTCCCAACTACGAATTCTGTTTTGGTAAATTGTTGCGTAAATTGGTGTTAGATTCGGAGGGTTTGCTTGTCTTGGTCAATAATTCTAAAATATTTTCGAATTTTTTTTTTGGTAATTAAGTTAATCTAAAATATTTTCGAAATTTTGTTGCTAAATATAACAAAAGTGTGTAAATTTTCATTCATCTAGCATTCTTACTGTTTTGTATAATGTCAGAAGATTTGATTCATCAAAGGGTAAGTAACCTGCCATCAAATCAAGCTGGATAAGTCAAAGCATGTAAGAGCTAGGGGGCATTCGCTTAAGGCAGGGACTATCGGCTATATGCAACACTTGTTTATATAACAAAGAATCATATTTTTATTATTATATATTTTACCTCATTTCGTCACCTGATTTATATCAATATAAAAATTTATTTCTCAAAATTTAATCTATTATTTATTAAAAACATGGCATCTTTAGTAATATAAAAATATTTCCCAACTCAATATTGGTACAAACCCTTTCTGGATTATGATTTTAGGCTTAATTACTAAAGTGTCCATGCTTCCATGAGTGGTGAACATACTGCTTTTGGATATTCTAGTAGGTGATAGATTCTCGTATTGAAATGGATCTAAAAAAATAAATTACAGAATTTACTAAAGAATTAGGGCCAGAGAAAGTGGAGTGCGTTCAATTTGATAGTAAACCTATGGAATGGATGAAAGTGGAAGGTTTGACCTTTGAATTCTAATATTTAGTGCAGACAAAGGAATTACTCGAGTTTGATATTTATTGCAAATTACTATTTAATGGAGCTACATAGGAACTACTCGAATTCAAAAGGCAATCTATCCGAGTTAACCTAATTCTAGTAATGCAATGAATCATTGCTATAAGTGATTGTAGTACACCATCTTCAATTATTTTATTGGATTGTAGGGATAGAGATTAAATTAACGTGAATGGAAAGTTTATTGTTTTAGTCTGGTAATGAGTAGGTTTTATGTGTGATTTTTTGGAAAGCTTTCTAGTTTATTTTCCGATCTAATTTGTCTAGAAGTTTGTAGAGATTTATTGAAATCACAAGTTTGACAAGTGAACTCTTCACAATCAAAGTGCCTTAGGGGTTTTTGGGGGTGTTGGATCCATATATGTAGTCAAAAGCCCAATTTAAACAACACAAATCAAGATTTTACCACAATTTTTTTTTCTTCTAGAATTTGGTAGAGATTCATTGAAATCACAAGTTTGACAAGTGAACTCTTCACAATCAAAGTGCCTTAGGGGTTTTTGGGGGTTTTGAATCCATATATGCAGTCGAAAAACCAGTTTAAACAACACATGATCCAGATTTAAACAGGAACGCAATAAAATACAGAGATAACCATATACACAAAGATGCAGCGGAAATAATGCTTCATTTCATTAATGGAAAATACCGAAATATGCTTACAACTAGAAATGGAAATAAACCAACTAGGGCAATGGTAGCTTATCTCTGAGAAGATATGTGGCAGCTACATGCCTCTGAACCATTCTGAGCTGTGTTAGAATGAGGCTCGAAGGCCTATTTATTGTTGAGAAATAGTGGAAAACCCTTCACATCCCGAAACCTAACCCTAGAAGATGAAACGCCAAATTGTGGGCCGCATTTTGGGTAAATTGGTACATCAATTTCCCGGGGTCGTAACTTTGGCATACGATCTCCGTTTGACGTGTATGATAGCTCATTAGAAAGATCTATCTGAGAACTACCACTTTGGGAAGGGAAACATCCATCCATGGATCAATGTTGCCCCCATATTTCCCAAAAAACGTCGTTCAGGGCCTCAAAACGGCTCCAGAAGTTCAGGACCTGAAAAAACTGCTAAAAATAGTAAATTGTGCTACAATTACGGAAACTGAAAAACTGAAAGAGACAGTTGCGGGGGTCAAAATGGGATAGGTGGGTGGTCACCAAAATCCACCTGGATCATTCCTCCCCCCCTTAGGAAGCAATGGTCCCCATTGCGTTGAGTTCCTCCATCTGCTGAACTTGTCTTGCAATCTCTGATGTGTCCAATAATGGTGGGAAGCATGGTCGATGATAGTCCACATTGAACACTCGGTGCAAGCGAAGGAATGAAGGAATGTTGTGCTTCAAAGCATTATTGCCCGTAGCCTTGGTACTGGTGTAAGGACCATGTCGGAGTGGTCGATGCTTCTGATGGGCTCTTGGAAGGTGTTCTTTCTGTAGATGCAACCAGACTTTGTTGCCCACCTGAAGCTTGTGTGGTACCCCTGTGGGTGAGGAGAAGTTGTTTCTGTGTTTTGTCATGACCATATTCCTTTGTTGCTGCTGCTGCGTAGAGGAACCCTGCGTGGGGGTCATGGATGTGGCAACGATCTTCCCCTTACTTTGGGAGTGAACCATACAGATGAATTTCCTGGTCTGGGAGATGAGCTTGTTGCCTTTCTTAGTAGTGATCAAATATGTGGCGGTAGGTGGGGCTATCTCCGGTATCCTTTATAATGAATTATTCAAAGAAATAATGACAACACGAGGCCTTGACTCATACACAGCATGTCGCCTCCACAAGTATGGCTGGCCTAATAATACATCACAAACATCCAGAGGTGTAACATCACACAAAACCTCGTCTGTGAAGGGCTTGATGCTGTAGAGAAGGTGGCACTACTAGCGAACTTTGAGATCTCGTCCTTCATGAAGCCACCCGATACTGTACGGTTGCGGGTGTGGTGTAGTGGGTAGGCCCAACCGCTTCACGACCTCTGCTGAAATAAGGTTCTTTTGGCTGCCACTGTCGACAATGAATTTCAACGGCAAACCCTTCACCCACATCTGTGAGTGGAAAAGATGTTCCCCCTCCTCTAGCTCTTCGGGTTCATTCTTTTGGATCTTGGCAGTAGCAACAGTGGTGCTGGGATCCGCATCAATGATTTGCTTCCCTTTTCCATTCCCCTTGTCGGGTTCTGGCTCAGGGTTGTTGGCTAGATGTCTTCACCAATTTCATTTCTTATTTATTACATTATATCGGTATCGAGATGTAATCATTTCACAATTAACTGAATTTTTCTATGTAGGTTTAATAATTTATCGTTCATCTCCTCGTGGACACTTGGTAAGTGGAAGCAACGTATTATTGTTTCTGCTATAAGAATGAAATCTGTTGAATTCTCCTTCGCTGCCCCTGAGATCAGGGGTTCTCTCTTTCTCCCACTCTGTCGCTACTCCAATAAGACTTTATTTTCAAAAACTTCAATCTTTTCGTCCAAGCCCATGGGATGTTCTGCAAGCGGCGGGTTCCTCTCAGCTTTTGCGTAACAGAATCAACAACGGCATGGCCTAAAATGGTAAAATACGCACAAAGAAAACCCAAGATGAAGTTAAATCACAAAGAAAAATAGAAGAAAGAGACACCATCATCAATGTATTCCATAAAAAATAATAGATTTATTCACTGTTTTTTCATAAAGATTATTGGATCTAGTCATTGGTTTTTCAAGCCTACTGGATTTCTTTTTGTGATAAATGCGGTGACATTGAAATGGTAAGAAGCCCCCTAGTGCTTATTATTCTACCTGTAAATATTGAAAGCATATGAGGCGTGGGAAACAGGCGCATTGGGCAAAAAGCAGGGATGGTTCAATTGAATTGCACTACAGTCGGCTCTGCCTGGTCTAAAAGCCGAGTCCAGGGCGCCCTGCAAGATGTCGGCAGGCCCCTGTGGATCTTTTATTCACCATTGTGTCTAATAAACCATAAACTATAAATAATTGATTTAACCGATTATTGAAACTACATTTGATCAAACCGCCAAAAATTGTCGGATCATCTAACATATAATCTAACGGGCATCCTAATCACAGGTGAACAAAAGTTAAGTTGATTTCAGAGGGGAATGCCTTACCACGTAATTAGTTGACACACATATACACTTTTTATTTTTTAATATAAATTGAAGTATTTATACATATATTATTTGACACACATATAGATTTTTTTATTTTTTTATTTTTATATAATATAAATTGAAGTATTTTATTTATGACTGACATTTGTAAATTGAAGTATTTTATTTATAACTGACATTGATTTTTAAAGAAAAATTATTAAAAATAATTTAAAGTAACGTTACACACAACATCTAGCATATACATATATTAGTTGACACACATATACATTTTTTTATTTTTTTTGTAATGTAACATTATGTTACAACATTTCTCTCATGTACTAGGTTGTAGAGTGTCTCTATGCTTAAAAACAACTTTAGTAACTGGCCTCCACTTAAACCAAAAGGATGATAGCCTTTGTTAGGAAAATTGGTAGTCAAAAGGGAAATATAATTGTTCGCAACACCTACATACACATTTTAGAACAAGAAGTGGTATGAGCCAGTATTATCGAGTTTGTTTTGGAATATCCATCGTAAAATCATTTTATTTGGCTGGTTGTTGTGTCAAAATAAGATACTAACTTGGAGAATTTATTTAAGAGAGGCTTCTTTGGCCCCAGAAGATGTAGTTTGTGCAAGTCTTCGAAAGAAAGTCAGTTTCATCTGTTCATCAAATGTCATTTTGTTGCAAGTACGACCTATGTTACGCAAAATCTATGACTAAATGAATGTTGGGACCTCCCATCAGTGGAAGAAGTTTTTAACATTGGACAAATCTGAATATGGAGCAGAGAACCCTTCCCTTCTATGTTTGCTAGGGCATTTGGAAAGCTCGTAATGCCTCCATATTTGAAGACCTTGAACCAGATATTGGAACCATTGCTTCAAAAAACTATGCAATGGTTGGTGAATATGGACAAGCCACTAGCTCTAATACCATCTTCTCTATCAAGAAAAGGCCCCCTCAGATCTATCATACATGTTTCTTCAATGGTGCGGCACAAAACCAAAGCTATGGATGTGGAGCAAGAATCACAACCAATGCGAAACTTCACTTTCATTTTCAGTGGTATGGCGGTAATGGTTCCAACAACAGGGAAAAATTAATAACACTATGAGGATTATTGTACTGTGCCAGAAGAATCACAACCAATGCGAAACTTCACTTTCATTTTCAGTGGCATGACGGTAATGGCTCCAACAACAGGGAAAAATTAATAACACTATGAGGATTATTGTATTGTGCCAGACGTTTAAATATAGAAGTTTTGTATGTTTTTGGCGATTTCCAAGTCACTATTGACTGGATCAATAAGGTAACAAATTTCGCTGCATTTGAGATATCACATTGGATGCAAAGAATTCAAGGAATAAAAAATCTCTTTCAACTGGTAACCTTTTCTTATGTGAACATAGAATTCAACATAGTTGTAGACAATTTATCGAAGGAGAGGGTCATCATGAGTCTTGGAAACATCAGCTTCTCGACATTCTTTAAGGGGAAGCAAATCTACTTGGGTACTTTCCAGTGGAACTAATAGATTGATACTTCTCAATTATTTTGGATCTAAAGTCTGCATGATTGTATTAATGCATTGTGTAAACCTAGTCGCATGATTGTATTAATGCTTTGTGTAAACCTAGTCTATAAGACAATATGTACACTTTAGTTATCTCAGAATGTGTAAAGTATGTTGTGTCTCAATGGATAGGATTGAAGATTGCTTTTGTTTCTTTTTGGGCTACTCATTTTGGGTCATCTATAGATCACAGATATAGTTTTTCATCTTGAAAAAAAAGGCTTTACTTCTTCATCAACTTGTTATGAAATGTGAGTTTATGCTTTAGTTTTATTAGTGCTTAGAATTAGTCTATACTAAACCAGGACTATAGTTTTTACCTTTGTCGTCAAAAGTTTCTTTTCATATTTATTCTTATAATTATTTATTGTATTAAAATTATTTTTTACAACTAATATTTTTGGTTAAATTTGTAATGGATTAGAATGACATTAATTTAATATAAATGGATTTTTCTTGTTAAATTTGTGATCGATTATAATGAAATTAATTTAATATAAATTGTTTTGTTAAAAGCTAACTAAAAGTTAATTAAAAATACACAAATTATTTTATTGGCAAGTTTCAATTACTTTAGTGGTTTATCTCAAGGTTCTCTATGCCATTTCTGTCATAATATGATAATGACATCACTTACATATGATAGTGGCATTTGACTCTTGCTAGTTTCAAGGGGCCATCATAAATCAAATGAATACAATGGATGTAGCTAGTTTCAAGGCTTAGGTATCATAAATCAAATGAACACTATAGATGTAGATCAACGTAGTCATAAATTCACTTTAACAAAACAAAATTTTACATATTGCTTAATGCATTTGAGAGTTTTAAGCTTCACACTTCGAGGCTCACACTGCCCATCATCTATGATGTTGGTTCGATTGTTTGTTCTATTTTTAGCTCTTCTACTGCTCTCACTGAACAGTCACTTTCACACTGGGTAGCCACTTTCACCTTCATGGGAAGGACAACCACATCTATACTTATCTCTCTTGTTGCTCCCTTTGTGCACTCTCCCTGTTTTGTTGGCCTTGATTGGGAAATGAAGTAATTGCTAGCTAAAATACGAAGATGTGGCCCACTTTTTCTGTGTTTCTCTTCCTTTTCCGCTGCCGAGAGGGATAAAGAAAATATGTACTCATCTAAATTCCCTCAATCAAATGGTTTCTCCCTTATGTAACCTGCATTTGAAATGGTCAATGGACATGGTCGATTCATGCTCAAACAAAGCACATGGCATATGTGTCACAACTTTAATAATTGATCTTGTTTAAAAGGTATCATATCCTTTCCTGTGTGCCTATAATCTTTAATTAATAATTTTACATGAAAATGAAAAGGAAAAAAAACTATAATTCTTAAACTTTTTCCTTCTAAGGAATTCACCTTGCAAACGTGGTATTGTAGATCAATTTGAAGGCACATCACAGAGACATTGGACAACCACCCTTAATAAAAATAGAGCAAAGTTTTGTCATTCAAGGTTGTTAATTTAAATTCTACAATCTCATTAAATCATTTTTATATTTTAAAAGAAAACAAAGAAATTAAGTAATGGGGTATTTTCTTTAAATATATTAATCAAAGAGAGAATAAAATCGTTTTATATCTATATATTGTTGGAAATTAGGAGAGGGGGTGAATCAATATTTCTCTTTAATTAATTAATTTTAACTTCAAAAATCATTAATTACTATTAGCATTAAATCAGAACATTAATTAGCAATGCCATTCAATAATGCGCAACATCTAAGACAATACACAAAATATTTTAGGTGGAAATCTTTTCGAGACAAAGCTCCAAAATTTGCATCAATAGGAAGCTCCAACTTCCAAGATTTTTAGCATGAATTGAAGGAGGCTCCAGCCCTCTGGTTTACATGCTCCAACCTGAAGGAAGCTTCAACTCCCTAATTTACCAACACTAACTAGAAGGATGCTTCAACACCCTAATTTACTAGCTCTAACTAGAAGGATGCTTTAACACCCTTGTTTACTAGCTCCAACTAGAAGGACGCTCCAATGCCTGGCATAGGCTCCAACATGCTTTAGCACCACTCTACTACCCTAATTTGTGCTCAAGCTCCAACATGAAACAAACTTCAATCTCCTACCTTGCACCACCCTGCCACCTTCAAAATATAAGATAAAGGAATAAGATTGATTATGTTAAATGTGTTGCCCAACACTTGATCATTGTACAATATAACCACTGATGTGATCACTATCGAAGCACCTAAATTCAACTGCTCAACATGTCAAACCCTAGCAACATCTCAACTTATGTTAGACCCTAGCAACATCTCAACTTTTGGCAGTAGGAAACATACATACTTTGATCATCAACTCACCAAGGCAACAATATTGACTCTTTGCACAAGAATGAAACACTAGCTATAAAATCCAATAACACTCAACAACTACTACTTCGTCTTTATCATCAATGATAAAACCCTAACATCCCTACTTTGCTTCAAGCTCTAGTAGTATAGAATTTCTATCAAGTCCACTGTGTCAACAACCTACTCAACGCATCAATAGTATTCTCTTCTCAGCTAAATATATAAACTTCTCTGCTCAGTACTGCAAACCCTAATGACAATGTACTCTGAATACAAATATTAAGATAATAGTTTTCTCGTCAAATTATTTTGTCCTCATATAACAAATCTAGTTGAAGAAATTCATTGTCCAAACCATGATGCCACTACTGCTGCTTCTGTCTAATTCGTCTCGTCAACCATACAATGAACTATGTAGCGCATCAGCAACCAACCACTGTCTTCCTGCTCAAACAAGTTGTCAAACCTTAGAACCAATGCATTAGTAGTAGTACTTGACAGCTATATAAACTCTCAATACATTTTACTAACAGAACTAACATTAGCGTACACACATCTATGAACGACATCAATAAATTCTCTAAGAATAATTCATCTATGAGTTGTGATTTAAATACTTCTTTAAATCTTCAATTTGGCTTAAAACAAGTGCAATATAAAAACAAAAAACATCAAAACAAACAAACATTGAAATGTCATATTAAATGAATCTTCATACAAAATGAAGGAACTCAACTTTATAATCAATTAGTCTTCATAAAATGGAATTTTCTTTGGCTCTGGGACATAATGAACTCAACTTTATGTTCAGTTAATCTTCATACAAACTAACTCAACTTTATATTCAATTAATCTTCCCCCTTAAACTTTACTAGACACTAGACACCACTAACAATCCCCCTTAAACTTGAGTCCATGAGATTAACCTAGTCCCTTTTTTTGTTGAAGTCCATATAAAAATGTTTCCTTCTACCAAATTACATGGGTAACTAGTTGTTGTCTCTGCCAGTTATACATGGTTCAACGCCGATCCCACATGAGATCTCACATTCCCCCCTCAAACAAAGATACTAGTATCTCTCCAAGTGGTTCATTCCACAACTTGATGAGTCCATGTACCACTTGCACCGAATATATGCTTGAGCAAGCTCTTAAGGCCTTACAACTATGCATGCTCCCCATGCAACATGTCTTCTAACTTCCTAGAAAAATTCCTTGGACAAAATCTCTTAGAATATCCACACATCACACAACAACTTCTTCACTAAACTTTAACACCATTTACTCCTATATTCTTTTCATCCATCCTACCACTCTGTCAGCTTCTTTCCTTGCTTGAAAGCTTGATATATACTGTGACATAACTTTTCTTACTTCTCTGAAAACCACTTCACACTCCTCTCCTTGCACTGATCCATTTTGTTTGACAATGATTCATTGCGCCTGTACTTCCATCCATACAGCCCCAACTTTGTTTGTTTTTTTTTTTAATATGTACTACTCTATGTGATCCACTCATCTGCCACCACCTCTCATCTACAACAAAGCTCATTCTCTAGGTTTTCTCTGTTCTACAGACAGTGGACATGGACCTTCCTTCTATCATATACTCTTTGCTCTGTGATCATGCATATCTCTTTCATGTGCAGTTGCTCTTTCCTATGCTTCTACTCTTTCATGCACACGTTTTTGTCTTGTGTACACTTCTGGTTCATATCCTCTTTGGCACAGATTCATTCACAACAACTTAGCCACAATTTTGAGTGTCAATACTTTCTCTTAACACTAACAACAGCACCATACTCATCCGCACAGCCATGAGAGCTAATAATCACAGATGTCCCCATTGCTCAGGACTTGCACATTACAATTTAATTATACACACAACATAACACATGAGCACAATCCTATGCATTATCTCTCATTCACATAGATCGATTCACTCACTAAGCTTTGTATGCTTCACTCCAGCACACCAACCACAATTTTTACTTCACGGGCTCAAATTCATTTTACACATGCTTCTTTGGTAGACTTCACACAGGTTGAGTTTTACATGGGCTTCCCGCAACACTCCACACAACCGTTTTTCCTTCTTCGAGTGCTCACTTCCACTGATGGCTTTACCACTCTACCTTAGGTATTCACGAGGTTATGATACATTCACTTTTGATATCATATATTGGGATCATAGAGTAATATCTATGATCGTCATGTCGTATTGGAGCTTAACTTCTAAAGGTGTTTATGAGAATTGATTCCCTAATCTTTTATAGTGAAATATTTATATGATAGGTAGTTGACCAATTAAACTTACTTTGAAAGTTTTTAAAAAAATAAATAAAAATGATTTATCTTTTTAATAAAATATTAACAATAAAATTAATGACTTAAAATCATTAAATTCAACTAATATAAATAATGTAAATAAAAAATATGTTTTTTTTTATATATCAATAAAATAATGTATATAAAAAATTGTGTTTCTTTTATAATTAATAGTTTGTTATATATGATTGTGTTAATCATAATTTTTTTTGGGTGAGGAAAATTTATAGCTCTCATCACATTTTATGATTTTTTTCCATAAAACCATATAAATCATAGAAGTTAATTGGATAAGCTTATGTTTTCATTATAGGTGAATTAAATTCATTTACAAGTTTTAACATGCACTTGAGAGGTAGATCATGGATAAGTTTTCTAAATATATTAGTACTAATTCCATCTTATTCACGATGGAATTTGAACTATGGATATTTTAGATTTTGGGCAAGGGCTTACGCACCCAAGAAACTTTTTATGATGGGTTGGTTTTGTTTGAAATTTTGATGTGTTTTTTGGTGTAGCTATGTTTATGTTATGAGTTTTTAGATATAATATATGTCATTTTGTTTTTTGTTTTTACATTATTTTTTTATTTAATAAATTCAATTAGAATGAAGTTAGGAGAGTAGAGCTAATATGGTAAATCATATGTAAATTTTTGAACACATTATAGCAGTTTCTTTTATCTATTTTTTTGTATCAAATTAAATAATCAACTATATGATTTAAAAATAATCAACTATATGATTTAAAAATATTTATGATTTGACTTTTTACTAAAAATAACCAGTTTTTAATAATAACATTTCATTTTTTAATAAGACAAAAAAAAATAATTTTCTCCCAAATTTTCAGTCCAATAACATTTCATTTTTTAAACGAGACAAAGAAATATAATTTTTTCCAAAATTTTCAATCCAAACCTTCAAAATTATTATTATAAAAACAAAATATTATTACAAATTAATAATTCATTTTCACCTTCATTTGATGTAATGTTAAAGTCACACCGAAAACTTCACATTGCTATAGAAAAAAGTTGTGAAACCCTATCGAAAACCTAATATTCTTGCAGAGTATATTGCCGTACAGCCTAGAGAAGAGAGTTCCATTCAGAAAAAACAATGAAAAAGCTATTGAACTGGCTGAACGAGAAGAGGTAGAAGGTATTCAGATCCAAATTGCAGGACGTCTTGATGGAAAGGGAAATTGCCGGGTTGAATGGAACAGGGGAGGTAGGGTTCCCCTACAAGACAATTCGGGCTAGGATTGATTAATGTTAAATTCCAGTGGAAAAATTATTAAATACCCATATTTTGCGAAAACAGCTGATGCTCAAACTTGGTTACGTGAATGTTTGTCCCCTGTACTAGGATGTGATGAACAAGATGCAGAGGAGGAGCAACACGAGGGGCACACATAACTTGGCAGCGCTCGCGCTTTGGACTTTGGAATGTTGAGGCAGGAGGTGTGATACCAACGTTGACAGGAGTTGCACTGTATCATCAATAAATCAGGATTGTATATTGACTCACACACGCAGTACCGCTCCATCGTCTGATTGTCCATGGCCACGCACTCGCGCGTAACGTGGTTGTAAAAGAACCTGTAAAAGTATTCGTGAGAACCCCTGCTGCGAACCCCCTCGTCGTACGCCTCCACGGTGTCGTAAACAGTAACCTTGTCCACGAGGGAGTCTAGGTGGACAAGTTCGTGGTGACAGGAGGCCATGAGCTCCGCCTCGCTGTGGTGCTTTTGGCGGCCTTGGGGGGTCTGCTCGGGTCTATAAAACAAGCACACCTTCAGTTGCGGGGTGTCGTCTATCATGAGAAGTAGGACTATCTCGCCCACCCACACCTCCTGCCCCAATTTGCCCTTCATTTCGAAATGCGCCGTGTCTCCTGTTTTCACTGCCACGTTTGTTCCCGGGTACACCCATGCCACCCCGCCTAGCCCTAGTGGAGGGTACCTCTGTGCACCCTCAGTTTTTATCTTTTTCTTATTTTCCTCTTCGCTTGAGCTTCTTTTTCTCTTTACTGATTCCATCGCCTTGGTGTCAGCTGATTTGTCATCCTTACTCTTATTAGTGCTCACGCGCCTCCTGCCAACTCGTTTCTGCTGCTTACTGCTATTGCTCTTGCGCTTGCTCTCAACTGATTTCTCCTCCATACTCTTACTGGTATTGCTCTGGCGCCTGCACCCACAGCTTATTCACTTATAATTAAGGTTTTTCTTCAAAATTTTGTTTCGCTCTGAGAACTCATTCACTCATCTCGCTCAAATCTCAATATGAAACATTATACATTTATACATATATTAAAATATACATTTATAAGCATTGCGTGAGACACCGACAAGCCTGCCTTGCGTTGCATTGTTTAACCGTTTTATTTAATAATCAATAGTTTAATAAATAGAAATACGATGACAAGGATTTAACTCCCTCAAAATGGGTGTTGGGTTTTAACACAGGAAAATGCGTGTTGAGCTTATTCTAAAGGGGTGACGTTTTTTTTTTTACAATAATGGAAATTATCACTGAATTTTAATAAAATTAAATTTTGAACATAATATTATTCTATTTTTAATTAAAAAGATTTATTTAAATCTTGTATTTTTTGAAAAAAATATCTAACCAGTAATAGCTTTTTTGGTAAAATTGAGATAAATTGTTATCTCAATAGATAATGTAATTTATAATAGGTTTTTATTTCAAAATAATTATACATTTTTATTTCAAAATAATGAAAAATAACTTAAATCAAGTGTGTTGTTTAATGAATTTATATTAATCACAAATTAATGATTAAAAAGCAAAGCTCGGGTATATAGATAGCTTAAATCAAGACTACACAGACAATATCCGCGTAGGTCACCAATTAATGGATTCATATTGAATCGAGTTATGGTTGGTTTGAATAATTTGCTTATGCATAAAAGTATTTATTTAGGGTTTTGAGAATATATTTTTATTGGGTAGTTTAATTAAGTTGTAATTTTTTTTTGGAAAATTACAAAAAATTTAGGAGAATTTTAATAAATTTTGGGAAATCTGAATTATAGCGGTCATGTCTCAAAATTATATTTAATTTCGATGTTTTTTTTGCCATCCAAACAAATTTGTCATCTCACAGACAACACCAATATTATTTATGGTTTGTTCGTATTATGTTTGTTTAAATATTAGTAAATTAAAGATGATATTATAATAATAATAAATATATCTGTCAAGGTATAACTTAACTTATAGATGAAATAACATTTTTCACAACATTTTTTCTAGTTAATTTTCATCAAAACCCTAAACATATTTTTTTTAAGTTGAGTTAAAATTGTTTAACCGGCATAATCCAGGGTCAGTGCTTTTTGAGGGTGTAGAATCCATTTATGCATTCAAAAATGTATTTGAAACAACAAAAAATCTTGAAATTCTGTTGCTGGATTTTGGTTTTGTCTATAAGTTAGACTATGCCTATTTGTCAATTAAAAGAATTTTACTCCTTTGGATTTATATATTTTATTTATACATTTGTCAATTAAAAAAATTTAATCTTTTGGATTTATATATTTTATTTATACGTTTGTCAATTACAAAAAAAGTAGTTTATTGGATTTTTATATTTTATTTATACATTTAATGTAACTTGATTTATGTAAAATGAAATATGGAATGATCTATTCATTGGTAAAATAAATATTTTTTAGCTTTATAACATATTTGTTTTGCTATCATTTACACCCACCTAGATAGTGCACATACTACCATCCATAGGGAAGGTCGTACATCTTCCCCCACTAAACTTATTACCATCCTAACATCATCCAACCAACACTTTTCTAAGTGCATTGAGCTCCTATTTCTTCAACATGCACCAACACTTTTCTAAGTGCACTTAGCTCCTACTTCTTCAACTTGCACCAACACTTTTCTAACTGCACTTAGCTCCTACTTCTTCGACTTGCAAGTCTTCTCTTCACACAATGATAACATCTATTTCATTTCTCAACTAATATCCTCTTTCAATTTGTGTTTCTCAATGACAAAGTACTCATGCCTTTTATGCTTACCAATGTGGGAGATCCTATGTGCAAGTACTTTGGCCATCTCCATTTCTAGTATATATGTGATCAATGTGAAGACTTCGGATGGTGCAACTTTAATAGGATCACCTTTATCAATCTAAAAGATTTCAACTAACTAATATTGAAAACTAGATGGTGAGGTCTCATGTGGTTTGGAAGCTTCAAAGCACCAAAAATGCCACTTGGTGGCTTCAACTACTTTCTACTCAAGTAAGACCAAGTCACCAACTACTATGATCTACCTAATGCTTCATCCTTTTTAGCATATTTAGCAACTAAATGCTAGCAATCTCCTATCTATATTGCCATCCTTTCATGAATCCCAATGATGATGTGTTGTGTTCATCATATCTCGGTAGAATTATGTGGGGTGCCAATAATTGTTATCCATTTGTCAACTCAAATGAACTTTTCTTCCTTCATTGCATTATTCTCCAATTATCTAATGCCACAAGTGCACCCAATGAATGCACCCAAATGCACCTAGGCATACATCCATTACTTAAGGGACATTCAACCCTGCAATCCACATATCTAGCCTACACACCCAAGGCATCACAACTCATATAAAGAGGACGTGGAATGATTCACCACTCCATCCAAATCATGCAAACTACAACATTTTGTGAAGGTCTTACAAAAAGTCAACTTCCTTACAAACCACCACAAAATTATTTTAAGTGTTATGATATTTCGTGAATAATAATCACATGCCAACCCACATTTGCAAATGCAACAAGTGATGGTTTTCTTCACTACCAATTGACAACTAAATTATGATAAGTTTTACCATAGAAAAATTTAGGGCTTGAATTTCCTCCATGGGCTAATTTTACATGTTTTTTTTCAAAAACAAATATTAGCTAATTACCATTTTCTCTAATAGAGAATAAATACCATTTTTTTTTTCGAAACTATATAAAATCCTCAAAAATATAGTTATTTTTACAATAAATATATAAAAACATTTTTTTATTCTTATTTTAATCACAAAATTAAGATATTGCCACCTTTTTCTTAAATTCAAACATAAGATTTTTTTTTTTTGGTGACCAAATTCAATTCAAAATGATAATAATTCAAATAATAAACTTTTTTTAAGAGAGTGGGAAAATCTATCATAACTCAGTTGTCAAACCAAGAGCTGGGGGCAACTATCACTATTATCCTTAAATGTAGACTGACTCATCATTGTTATTCAAGGAAAACCACGCCACTTGGAATTACCAGCTGGTGTTGATGGTCTATAAGGGGGCATACTTTCACTCCTTCCATGTGTCTTTAGGCCTTGGGCCATTAACTTGTTTCTTTAAGTACGATCCGCAAGGGGGTATACTTTCACTCCTGCCAAATGCCTCTAGGTGTTGGGTTGTTAACCTATTTCCTTGTGTATGAGGAAGACAAACTCTTAATCAAGCAGAAGCAGTTTTAGTTCATACTTTGCGCCCAAAGAAAATAGTTATCGTTATCCATTTTTAAGGTCACAGCCAAGCCAGACAACAAATTGGTGTATGAGACCCCCTTGTTTTATGGGACAAGGGACCCACCTCTGCGTAACGAATTGACTCCTAAGTCTACAAAGGCATACATACTCTCCCCCCTCTTGTTTTGGACCTGTGACCTCTTAGGAGGAAACACATGCTCCTAACCATTAGGCCCACTCAAGTTGTATCACCCGTAACCACACCATGTTCCTAATATATTCACTTTCAAAATGATAAAAAATATTGAAATTTTCATAAATTTAACAAATTTGTAAATAAATAATTAAAATAATACAAAATCATAATTATCTATTTCGGTTAGGAAAAAGTTTATCACTTTTTAAAAAGAAATATACAATTAAGGCAGGAGAAAAAGTCTATAACTCTTTAAAAAGAAATATAGAATGAAAACATGAGAAAATTTAGTATATTTATGAAATTTACCGTTACTAAAACTTAATATGTTTATTAGTCTCTACCTCGCCAGGGACTATAGAATTTACTTCATGGTTAAATTGTGTTGATTTTGTATTATTTTGTTGTGTTTTGGCAATTTTAACCAAAGTTTCAGCAAAATGGTTGGTATTTATATTTTCTCGTAAATTCAAAAATAATTTTCTACTTTTCTAAGAATCTTTTTTCTAATTTTCAATTTTCTTAACAAGCTCGAATGGAATATAATTCCCCTGGTGGATGGAATTATATTTTTGGTAATTTCCGGTGCCTAACAAATAATTTTAAAATCGAAAAAATGTTATTTTTGTGAGTGGCCATTTTGTCAGTGAGTGTTTCTAACACTGACACTGATACTAGCACTATTATGTTACTGCTCTAACCAATGATGCCATAACTAATGAGGTTGCAAGTCATTTACATAGGTGTGGGGGGTGGGGGCAAGCTAAACAATTGTGTGGAGGAAGCTTGGTATTTATCACCATTATTTCGTACAAAGAAATTTAAATGTTTTTTCCATTGATATCCTCTTCTTTTGTAGTTTGAAAACCTAATTACATGCATAATAGTCGCAATGGTTAGACCCCATGCACTGACTGAACATGTTCACAAGCGGGATAAGATTTCCAATCAATAAGGAAACCTCTTCCAATTGAGAATCAATTATGTTTGATGGATCTTGGATTTATTTTCATTGGGGTAGTAATCGAAACAACAAAACGAAATTATAACGTTATGCAGTGCATTTTTAGCATATGTCACAAAAGTTGTAGCTTACTTTAACAATTTATATGTAATCACCGTGAAACGAGTTTTAAGATGTGTGTATTTTCACATGTAAAAGCAACTAAATTCATTGACATGAAATTTCTTAGCATCGACTGAGATTCGAGAGTTGTTATTGTCCTTTATAGAGAAGTATTGGCCTAGTTTAAAAATTTGAATGCAAAAGTATAGTTACACATAGCACAAGGGGTCGATTTCAATAAAAATAAACTAGGGATGATGAGCTTTATAGGTGCAAGCAAGCTTACTCCATTCTCATATCATTAGTATCAATATATTATTAAAACATATGTAAAGGCATATGGCATACATTTGATGCCAAACTTGCAAAGTGCTCCTTAAAGTTCACAGTACAATGATGGTTTTTTTTTTAGTAATATAAAACATGACACAATGATCACTTAATGACCATCAAAAAACAATGAGCACACACTAATTATTATGCTGCAACCTTCACAACAACAACCATATTGTTTCTCTCCAGGATTGATTTAAATTCATTGATTATAGGTTTTCCTTCAATGGCAGAGCAAGGTAGGCACAACTAGATTGGATAGTTGCCTTTGATTGTATTTTACATTTGGGACTCACGCATTAGTTACATGCTATAAATTAGTGAATAAAACAAGGTTTCCTATTAAATAATGAAAGCAACCTGGCTGTTGGGGCAAATCCTTCCATTCTAAAGTTTAACAAGAATGTATGAGCATCGAATGCTAGCAAAACTTGGCTCAAAATCTCAATCTGACCAATTTAGGAAAAGAAAGAAACCTAACCAAATATTTTAGAACAAAATAAACAACCCATTTTTTAAAAATACTCTGCAGATTCATTACTAAGTTATAAATTTTGAGGGAATTAACCATAGGTAGTGTCTTGAAGATTTAATACCTCCCATTGCAATCCTTGTATTCCTTGAGTTGCTTCATTTATAAGAACCTTGACTACCATTGTGATATGTTGCAAAGTGCACATTTAGACATCACAATAACCTCCCTCTCCTATCTTTTGTGAATCAGAGAAGAAATCTGTCACAAGTCTTGAGAATAAGATCAATGTCTATATTTAGTTACTTCGCTTTGTAGAGTATGATTTTAGGTTTTTATATGCTTTTTATTTTGTATTTTTAATCTGGAGAGGAAGCTCTGTGTCTCAAATCATTTTCATTTGCATTGCATGGTATGTTATGATCCATATACAACCATGCAAAGTGATCTAGATGAGAATAGTACAAATCATATCGCAGAAGGATAAATAGAAAAAGATGGATAAGAAGGTATGCTTTCCAATATATATCATTTGTGTGTTGTGATTTGTAATTTATGGTTTGATGTATTGTTGGTTTAGATCTGGTCCTTGAAGTTGTGCTAATGTGCGAAAAAAAAAAAAATAATAATAATAATATAATAAAAAAAAAATAAAAAAAATAAAAAATAAAATAAATAAATAAATAAATTTAAAAAATTTAAAAAAAAATTAAAAAATAAATAAATTAATAAATAAATAAATTAAATTAAATTAAATTAAAAATTAAAAATAAATTAAAAATTAAATAAAATTAAAAAATAAAATAAAATAAAAAATAAATAGCCAGTTGTGATAACAACCATTCTCAAGGTTTACTTGCACTATGATGGGTGTGCCAAATTAGTGAAGAAAACAAGCTTTCCTACTAAGGAATGGGAGCCACCTTGCTGCTGGGCCAAATCCTTCCATTCTAAAGTTTAAGAAGAATGTGTGAGAGCCAATTGCTGGCAAAAGAATTTATAACTGCCTTGTGTAAGTGCTCAAGTTCAATGCCAATTTTGATTGTAGGAATTACTTTGCTTTAGAAATGTTGAGGATATTTTATACAACAAACGGTGGTCTATGTGGGAAGGAAACGTTCAAGAGAAGGAGAAGAAGGAAAAAAAGAAGGTTGGGGGTTATAAGAAGGAAGATGATGCTCTCACAATTGTGATAAAGGTGGACATGCATTGCGAAGGTTGTGCTAGAAAGGCCAAGAAGTGCGTTAAAGACATGTGAGGATTATATGCACATTAAATATTTGTTGGTTTGCATGATTTGTGTCCATGAAGCGGCTCCAATGGACAGAATTTTGAAAAGAACCCACTTCTTTTTTGCAGCCAGTTATGGTAACAACCATGCTAAGGGTTCATTTTCACCATGATGGGGGTGCCAAATTAGTGAAGAAAATTATTAATGGACGAAAGTTTGAAAAGAACCCACTTTGTTTTTACAGCTAGTTGTGGTAACAATTATGCTCATGGTTCATTTGCACTATTATGGGTGTGACCAATCAGTGAAGAAAATTATCCTCAGGATGAAAGGTATTGTGTTCAAGTCCTTATTCAATGTCGTACACATTGGGAATGATGTGTAGAAATTCCCACTGTAGATCAACAAATTATGCAATAGACTAAAGAAAAATACAAGATCTACTTCTACAACAAACTTTGCGAAAGCTTAATCGAATATGAGCAAGATCAATGAGAACACATATAACTGAGAATGTGAAATCAATCACACATAACACAGAAGAAATTACCCGGGGAAAGCCTCAGCCTAAAACCCCAGTCTTTGTATTATCATACAAGTGGAAATATGTTCTAGTTACAAAAAGAATCAGCTCACAAGCTATCCTGCCCTCTCTACAATCAAACAATATTGTTCATAGACAATCAAAGGCTTCTCCAAACCTTCTCCTATGCCCTCCAAGCCTCCTATTTCCTTGTGCAATTTTTCATGGGGTCTAGTGCTTCCACTTGTGTGAATTCCCACCTCACACTACTCACTTGGCTCCGAAATAACTATACAAACTTGAAGGAGATAATTTCTTCTGCATGGATGAGTTTCCTACATAGGAAAACTCCTCCAACTGATAGTACATTGTCCCTTCCTCTGATCTCAATTGGGTCTCTGACTAAACTGATATGCATGAGTTATTTATGAGACAATATTCAGTTATCTGGAGAGCAATAGTTACATGCATGTAAGCATTAACTAATTGAACTCACAATTAATTCAACAAATTGTTTGAATTAATCTAACTGGACTTAACTCAGCTAACTGAGCTAACTAATTACAACTCATCCTTATCTCTTTAACTAATGGATAAATTCCTCAATCAATGGAGAAACTGTTGCATGTCCCCACATAGATTTCATGTTTGATTTTCTACAACTAATTAACTCAAGATGAATTAATTAATTATTTTACAAACAAATATTAAGATCAAATTCGAATTTTACTTCTCAATTTTAGTTAAGTGACTAACTAAAATTGGAATCTAACTCGAAATGCTATTTATAACAATGTTATTTTTAGCACTTCCATTTTTCATTCCTTGTTGCTATGTCCAACATTGGTACCTGAACTGTTATCTATAGCACTTCTATTTTTAGCATTTTTTGTTACCGTTCTCAACACTCCCTCTCAACAAAACAGGCATTCAACTCGAACTCGATCATGAACCTTTGGAATGTTATGCATGCAACCCTTCTCCCAAGTATTGTTGCTCCAGCAACTCTAGAAACAAAAAATATACCAACTGACCTTCCTATTGGGCTAGAAACATACCAAGCTCCCTCTACCGCTGACAAGTGCTCCCTCTGTGACCTCTAAGCTGTTGCAACACCATGCATATTGCACACCTCTATGTCATCATGTACTGGTGCAACACTCCTGTGCCTCTCGCATTGTTGCAGCCTGCTAGCTCTGCATTGTCTTGGGATTCCTGCATTGTAGCTCTCTCTGCCGCTCCATCCACATCTATCTCTACCCACTCAGCCAGTCGTGCTACTCCTCATCGGGGCTCCTGTAGCAAGGTCTAATCAAAGAGGTTGGGTACCTCAACGATCCTGCACCTATTCCAGCCTCCTTGGGACTGTCACTCGACATCACTGCCGCTCCATCCACATCTATCTCTACCCACTCAGCCAGTCGTGCTACTCCTCATCGGGGCTCCTGTAGCAAGGTCTAATCAAAGAGGTTGGGTACCTCAATGATCCTGCCCCTATTCCAGCCTTCTTGGGACTGTCACTCGACATCACCCCACCTCCTACCTGGAGTTATGGATGCATGTGATCCCTCTACCCACTTGGCTCGAAACTCCCTCAAAATGGGCATTGGGTTTTAACACAAGAAAATACGTGTTGAGCTTATTCTAAGGAGGTGACATTTTTTTTTTAGAATTATGGAAAGTATAACTGAATTTTAATAAAATTAAATTTTTGAAAATAATGTTGATTTTATTTTTAATTAAAAAAATTATTTAAATATTTTATTTTTTGAAAAAAATATCTAAAAAGTAATAGCTTTCTGGGTAAAATTGAGATAAATCGTTACCTCAATAAATAATGTAATTTATAATGGCTTTTTATTTCAAAATAATTATATATTTTTATTTCAAAATAATGAAAATAACTTAAATCAAGTGTGTTGTTTAATGAATTTATATTGATCACAAATTAATGATTAAAAAGCTCGGGTATATAGATAGCTTAAATCAAGTGTACACAAATGATATCCGCATAGGTCACCAATTAATGGATTCGTATTGAATCGCGAGTATAATGGTTGTTTTGAATAATTTGCTTGTGCATAAATATATTTATTTAGGGTTTTGAGAGTATATTTTTATTGGGTAGTTTAACTAAGTTGTAAATTTCTTCGGAAAATTATAAAATTTTAGGAGAATTTTAATAAATTTTGGGAAATCTGAATTATAGCCGACATGTCTCAAAATTTTGGGTGCTCAATAAGTTTTGGATGGTGTTGAATTTATTTCCACCATTGAAATGAAGATTCAAGCACCTCTACTATTAAATTTTTTGAGAAAAAATATCTAATTTCGATATTTTTTTGCCATCCAAACAAATTTGTCATCTCAAACACAACAACAATATTATTTATGGCTTGCTTGTATTATGTTTATTTAAATATTAATAAATTAAAAATGATATTAATAATAATAATAATAAATATATTTTTCAAGGTTATAACTTAACTTATAGACGAAATAACATTTTTCACAACATTTTTTCTGGTTAATTTTAATCAAAACCCTAAACATATTTTTTTTTAAGTTGAGTTAAAATTGTTTAATCTGCATAATCCCGGGTCGGGACTTTTTGAGGGTGTAGAATCCATTTATGCATTCAAAAATGTATTTTAAACAACAAAAAATCTTGAACTTGTGTTGCTGGAAATTGGCTAATTCCAGTGAAAAAAAATTATTTTGTCTATAAGTTAGACTATGCCTATTTGTCAATTCAAAGAATTTTACTCTTTTGGATTTATATATTTTATTTATACATTTGTGATTTAAAAAAGTTTACTCTTTTGGATTTATATATTTTATTTATACGTTTGTCAATTACAAAAAAAATAGTTTATTGGATTTTTATATTTTATTTATACATTTTATGTAACCTCATTTATGTAAAATGAAATATGGAATGATCTATTCATTGGTAAAATAAATATTTTTAGCTTTATAACATATTTTTTTGCTATCATTTACACCCACCTAGATAGTGCACATACTACCATCCATAGGGAAGGTCGTACATCTTCCCCCACTAAACTTATTATCATCCTAACATCATCCAACCAACACTTTTCTAAGTGCACTAAGCTCCTACTTCTTCAACATGCACCAACACCTTTCTAAGTGCACTTAGCTCCTACTTCTTCAACTTGCACCAACACTTTTCTAAGTGCACTTAGCTCCTACTTCTTCAACTTGCAAGTCTTCTCTTCACACAATGATAACATCTCTTTCATTTCTCAACTATTATCCTCTTCCAATTTGTGTTTCCCATTGACAAAGTACTCATGCCTTTTATGCTTACCAATGTGGGAGATCCTATGTTCAAGTACTTTGGCCATCTCCATTTCTAGTATATATGTGATCAATGTGAGGACTTTGGATGGTGCAACTTTAATAGGATCACCTTTATCAATCTAAAAGATTTCAACTAACTAATATTGAAAACTAGATGGTGAGGTCTCATGTGGTTTGGAAGCTTCAAAGCACCAAAAATGCCACTTGGTGGCTTCAACTACTTTCTACTCAAGTAAGACCAAGTCACCAACTACCATGATCTACCTAATGCTTCATCCTTTTTACCATATTTAGCAACTAAATGCTAGCAATCTCCTATCTATATTGCCATCCTTTCATGAATCCTAATGATGACGTGTTGTGTCCATAATATCTCTGTAGAATTATGTGGCGTGCCAGTAATTGTTATCCATTTGTCAACTCAAATGAACTTTTCTTCCTTCATTGTGTTATTCTCCAATAATCTAATGCCACAAGTGCACCCAATGAATGCACCCAAATGCACCTAGGCATACATCCAGAACCTAAGGGACATTCAACCCTGCAATCCACATATCTAGCACACACACCCAAGGCATCACAACTCATATAAAGAGGACATGGAATGATTCACCACTCCATCCAAATCATGCAAACTACAACATTTTGTGAAGGTCTTACAAAAGTCAACTTCCTTACAAACCACCAGAAAATTATTTTAAGTGCTATGATATTTCTTGAATAATAATCACATGCCAACCCACATTTGCAAATGCAACAAGTGATGGTTGTTGCGGGATTTTATCCCCTAAGGCTCTTGGGTGGAACCCTAGCAGACTGAAAGTTGTCTAAATCAAGAAACATGCACACACACAGCCATTATGCTAGAAAAAGTTATTTCTAAGGTGAGAAGGACGTACCTCAGGTCCTACGTTCGGGTAGTTCCTCAAGGGTCCAAACCCTTCTTCACGTCCCTTCCGCTCCTTTACCCTGCAAAACCAACAATTCCAAAGAATGCAGCAGTATATGGGCAAAGATTTATATAAAAATCATCTTTATGTTATACAAGAAAGGAGTTAGTTATAAACTTTTAGACATCCATTCATACATGAAATTCAAACATGAACATCATTAACATAAAGAAAGAAGCATATCGGGAACAAGACGTGTTTCTTTATTTGACAAATAGAATAGTAAAAAAGAGAAATATCCCCTGAACCACTTCTGCAGGCCCAAAGCTCAGCCTCCTTCTGGATCCGTCCCGCCTCAAGCCTCTAGTAGGTCTCCTTCCAATACTCACTCCAAGATGTCATAACTAAGGATGAACATCCAATCACAAGGAAACAAGAGTTTCCTGTACAAAGTGGGGGAAGTGCAGAAGGCACAAGGGTCTTCAGACCTGATCAGGGGGAAATCTCAGTATAATAACCTTTCTCTAT
>APFE030213733.1:72911-86152 GCA_000404065.3 Pinus taeda | reverse complement strand
TTGCCTTCTCCAGAAGTAAAACAAGGCTCCATAAGGTCAGGTTTAACTGTTACCACATCCAGTGACCTAGCCCTTGCAGGTACAAAATTTGGTTCAGAAGTAACACAGTCCAGATTACTTGAAATGGTCTCAAGAAATGGCACACTCATGCATGGGGCCTCATTAAAGCAGACTGATGGTTCAAGGTCCATTGCCAGTCTTTAGGTAATGAAATCTGAAAATATGAAAAATGACAGTGATGCGCGTGGTGTTGCTAGAAAAGCAAGTGATGCATCAAAATGCGGGTGTAGTTCTCCTGGTCAAGAACATGCTAAGCAGGGCTTAAATGGTTTAGCTAATTTACTGCATGGAAAGATGCTAGCATTACATCAAAGAGGTTCTAATCTGTCTGCAAATACCCCAGTGTTGGTGCATTCATCAGTTTCATCCGCAGGGCCATCTATAAAATGAGATGATGCCATAGTGCAGGCATGGATACAATCACAAAATGCACGCCTGGCAGATCCAGATGCTACTTCTAGAGTCAGGTTACAGGATGCACCGAATCCTCATATGGAGCAACTAAGAAATCGATCAATTTCAACATATCTCATCAGGTGGAAGTACTTACCAGCAGAAGATTCCACATGGGATGACAAGAATTTTATACAGAATCATCAAGAACTACTCAAGAGTTGAGGACAACACTTTTTGAAGGAGAGGGGCATGTTAGGCCCCTATACTACTAGTGTCACCCCTTGTTATTAGTACAACCCACTTATTATATTGATGTACCCATGTAGTGCCCATATTGTTACTATTGTGCCCCATAGAAGCCCACTATTATTATTATTGTGCCCTTACATTATTATTGTTATGTCGGCTCTGGTTATGTTATGACCCTTTAGACTCCTATATATAGAAAGGAGGTCTTTTCATTTGTATCATCCAAGAATTGTTCATTTATGTAATGTAAAGGAGGTTGCCCCCTCGAAGAGGCTGAATTCTAAGGCGTTGATCTATCTTTTCTTGAGCTGGTTTCATAACATTGACCCTGTGCCTTCTTCCTCAATTTTTTGTTCCTCCCCTTTTCCTCTTCGCCTAGTGAAAGCATTGACACTAGTAACCAGGTGGCTAAGAAGAAGAAGGAAGGGAAGAAGAAGAAGAAAAATCAGTAGGGGAAACCAAACAACCATTGCTTTGAATACAACTTCTGATGAGAAATCGTTCGATAAGCCTCACAAAGTTCGATATCCATGCAAACTTTGTGCAGGAGACCATCTTCTTCAAAATTGTTTTGGTATTCCTCAGATCTTAGAAGAGTGGTCTTCTCATTCACATCATCCTGTGTCATCAACTTCTAGAGATCATGCTAGTGATACACCATCAACTAGTGGTAATAAAGTTCATGGAAAGAAGGGTAAAGTTAAGTTTCCCTATAGGTTATGAAAAGGGAATCACCCCATTCACCATTGTCCCTATCTAGATGAAGCCCAAAAAGTGTTGGATAACTGTCGTGCTTCTCCACAACGACTTCCATTTGGTTATAGGAGACTCTCCCTTAATCCTTCACTAGTTGATGAGATGACTGACCCAAATCAACCGCTGGTCAAACCCACTCTTTCTGAATGTGAATCCCATGATTCTATACCTGACTAATCACAGGTTGAGGAAACAGTTGACCCGATTTCACCTTCAGTTAATCGTACCTTTCCCATAGAGAGTGAGTATGGTACCACTCAGGTTCTTTTCATTTCTTCAGATTCCAATGAGCTTGGATGTAACCCTCCTGTTGCATCAAGACAGGAGGAAAATCCTCCCGTTCTCGTAACTCAAGGTGGTAATTCTTCCATTCGTACGGTACCCCCTCCAAGTAGTCTATTCACTTCCTTTGATTGGAATCGACTAGCATGATGTCGTCTTCTTTCTTATGTCCCTTTCTATATCACAGTATAGGTTTTTAATATGATTGTACCTGGCACTATTATAGATGAAGGTGCATCTGTGAGTATCCTTTCCTCCACTACTTGGCAAGCACTCGATTCGCTGCCGCTTGTGCCTATTACCTAGAATCCGTTGGCTTTTAACAAAGGAACTAGTCAACCACTAGGGATCCTTCTTTATTTTCCTATTACTTTGGTAGGAGACAATGTTTATCTCAATGTGATGGTAGTCCCAAGCCCTTTAGATTACAATTTACTTCTTGGGTGTGACTATGTTTATGACATGGGAGCTATTGTTTCAACACTATTTCGAGTGATGTGTTTCCTGCATGAAGGCAAAATTGTCACCATTGACCAGCTTTCATTTCCTAGTCCAAATATGGCTTCCAATCAACCATCTTCCCTAAATGGTCCTTTTGTTCCAATGGTATCTTCCTCACCATGGGTCAATTATGTGGCAACCCATCACATGCCTACATCAACTGACGATCAATTTCATGATGTTATACATTATGCACTGGGGGCATTGGAACCAGATCTCTCAAATGGATTCCTTTCTACAGATCCCTTCCAGAGCATTATTCTCCCATATGATGAGAACCTCTTGGAAGTCATGACCTCTTATGTGTCATGAAACAAGGAATATGAGCATAGTTCCTTGTCATGTGCCAAGCTCATTAAAAAATGAAACAAGGAATATGAGGATAGTTCTTGAGCTTGTGTCAACCTTGTTAAAAAATGAAACAAAGGGTATGAGCATAGTTCCCTATGTATCAAGCTCGTTAAAAAATGAAACAAGGAATATGAGGATAGTTCTCTTACTGTGTCAACCTCATTAAAAAAAATGAAACAAGTCCCAGATCATAGTTCCTTGTCTTGTGTCAAGCTCATTAAAAAATGAAACAAGGAATCTGAGCAGAGTTCCTTGTCTTGTGTCATGCTCATTAAAAAATGAAACAAGGTCCCCTGGAGAAAAGTTCCAATTCGAGTCTTTGATTAGATCTCGTAAAATTCCAGTCGAGTCTTTCACTTGATCTCATAAATGAACTTTCTTTCCATCCACCTGATAGCCACGAGTAGTCTATTTAGGTGAATGCAATGAAGCTTGGGGGGCATGCACCTAGAATTGAGTCATCATGCTGGGGGCATGTAAACCAATCTCAAGCATAGTTTTTTGTTTCAAGCTTGTGTAAAAATGAAACTGAATCCAAGCATAGTTTTTAATTTCAAGCTTGTGTAAACATGAAACTGAATCCAAGCATAATTCCTTATGGTTCAAGCTTGTGTAAAAATGAACCCATCTCCAATTGAACCCTAAGTGTGATTTCCATTCTATCAGCCTCTTCTATCAGATGAGCCTTGTTTTTTCTCCTTCCATTGTCACTATCTGCTTGGTCGAGTATATGCTTTCACTTGGTTGTTTTACCCTTTTTGAGGAACAGTTGCAATGAGTGGTCTTATTAACCAGCCTCTTCACATAAATCAACATGTTTTGAGAAGTTCGAACATCACCGGAACCATTTGCTATCCTAGACACCACTCATTCCTCAAAGTGGAGTCCTCTTTAAGCTCTTTTTAGACTCTTGAAATATGAAAATATTGCCAAGCGCTTGTCCTTTTCAGCTTGTTAACTTATTGGAAACGACATCTACTCTATTATCACTCAGATTTTCCTTGAAGTTGTCAGAAGAAGGAAAGGGATCTGAGGTAACCACAAACCAACTTTTAAGTACAGAATCTAGCCAATATGCACTCAGAGAGGGCTCTTTCTTTATGATTTAGCTTTGTTTATGGGATATTAGGCTAGTTATGAAAGCTTGGGGGTTTTGATTTTGTTTGGTGGTGGAATTCAGGAACATATGGATATAACAAGATATTTCAGGCCATTAGGCTATGGAGTCAATTGAAGATGGCTTAACTGGATCAGGTTGATTCAACAAAGGAGGGTTTCACAGGGCAAGATAGCTAAAAATGAGACAAATGATAACTTGAAAGGGTGAAATGGTCTTAAAAGGGAGGAAGGGCAGTTAAGAATCCTTCAACAAGTTCAAGATGAAGGAAGGTGGGTGATAATTAACAAAAAGCAATTAAGAATTTTTTGTTAAATGGCCACAATGATAAACTAAGAAGTAGGGAGCAATTAAGAATTCCCTACCTATGATAGCTTGGAAGAAAACATTGAGAATATAAACGATTTTAAAGACATAATGCAGTAAACCTCTTTCTGAAATATACTTTTTCGTTTATCATTCAGATATGAAACACATGTGAAATATTTAAACCAGGAAACAGTAAAAGCATAAGATATAGAATACTTATTTGTTTCTCATTTGACACAGGAATCCTGTAAAAGTCCTTTGCTTTATTATTTTGTCAAGCCAACCATACAATAGTTGTTCGACAACACTTCTATTCCAAAATAAAAAGGTCTATAGCAATGTTTAAGAATCCACCCCTAGTACTCCGAATGGGGAAGTACTTATACAAAATTTACAACAAAATATCTCCTAACTGAGAGAGATATATTCTAGGAAAACTAAATATGTTTTACATGAATGTAGAGACAAATGGTATCGAAAGTAGAAACTAAATGTGAACTGCTGGGTTGCTGTCCCTGTATTTGTTGAAGGAGCTGGAGGCAGGTCTTATGATTGTGCATCTTGCTGTCTTGCTCGTAATTCTGTGTTGGCTGATTGTTTTCATCTTTTCACTGATACTCTTTTACCTATGACTGATACTCTTTACCTGTTTTACCATCATTCATCTTCTTTTACCAAAATTGAATATGGTAAATACTTCAATTTACTTTTTTACCAAGGTAAATCATAAGATGTTTGTCATATCGGTCCACCAATCATCCCTTGGTATCTTGGTCCTTGTTAGTTTTCTGAAGATTTCATCAGCGTCTGTGTATTTTACAAAATTTGGTTGTACTGGAAACAAGTGTTTCAATTCATGCTCAACATAAAAAAGGTTCTCCAAACTATCATAGAGAACTCTCCCTGTGGGTAATGTTTTGGGTGCAGATGAACTGGGAAATGAACTAGCTTCGTTATTTTCATACTGATGTAATCTTTTGACATAATCATCCTGCCCCATTAACTTATTATTGATGACTAAAGGACTTGGAAGTCCTCTACTCTGTAAGATGCCAAATTTTTCCATAAATTCATCTATGTCTTCTTGCATATTCTGACATTTTTGTTCCAAGTTTTGCATAAGAGTCCTTTTGGTTAAGACTTTCTTGATTTCGAGGATGGTTCTAGTCCTATCCTCAATATTTAGCTATTCCAACTGATGTATGTTTCTTTTGTTTAGAAATTTTATTAACCTGATAGCTTCTTCAAGGTTCCCTCCTAGCTCCTCCTTGGTTTTTTCAATCTCTTGAAGAGCAACTTTGACTAAGTCAATCTGTTCAAAAATGATTTGAATTGATGACCAAACATCATTGATGGATTGAGTGATGTTGGTCCATAATATTTTTCTGATATCTGTTAAAGGCTTTTCAAATGTAAGATCTTTTTCCAATGTTTTGTCTTGTTGAGTCAAGCCTTTGTTTTTCCTCACTTCTTCAGCAAAATTAATTTTTGACACATCATATTTTTGTTCCAAGGTAATGAATTTCTCCTTTACCTTTTGGAGTTCAGTGACCTGGAGCTTCATTTCCTCCATGGACTTGATCAATTCTTTAGTGATCTGACTTGAGGTTCCTACCTGTGTTGTACTTCTAACTCCAATAGTTTCAGTTGTTGCCAAAGGGACATTTGGTGCTAGAGCAGTTGCCAATGTAGAAGGGACTGCTGTAAAAACCACTTGTACTACATTTTGAGGCTAACAGGTTGACTCACTCTACCTGCTTTGTAGTGTTTTTTCTAATTCCTACTCTGTCTCCTTTACTTGCTCATTTAGCTTGAGGACCAAGTCCATAAGCTCTTCTTCATTCTTCTTTTGAATTACTTCAGTAGTCTGTGGATGCATAAGCGGTGGCAATTTCAACTGCTTTCTCAGGGCAGCTATATCTTCATTCTTTTTCTTTATTAGGGCCTCTGCAGCTTTGACATCTTTTGGGTTATGACCCAATCCAATAATCAAATCCTCCAATGATTTTAGTCTATTGTCCTTTTCCTATGAGGAGGCTCTTTCTAACTGCAATTGAGCAGTGGTGTTGTTTAGTGAATTCTCCAATCTGTGTGCCATCATGGCCTTGCTTGTGAATGTGGAATAAACCATTTCCCATGTTTTTTTATGCAATTCTATTTGATCTATGGGGTGAATATCTTTGGCCAAGACCTCAAAATCGATTTTGAGGTAATCTGCAAGTGATTTGGGCTACTGTATTGTAGGCTTTAGAAAGCTCATCTGCATTTTTGCCTTCCTTGATTTCATAAGCTGATATCAACCTGGTTTGATTAGTAGGGGCCATTTTCAAGTATTGTGTGTAGGCTTGGGCCTTTAGCTGTTCATTTTTGGCCTTTATCTCCTTAAATTTTCCTTTGATGTCTAAGGTCTTGTCAGATGAAGACTTGAGAGATGAAACTTCAATACTTTGCCGTCTTTCAAGCTCTTTCCTTTGTGAACTAGAAGGTGTCCCACCTAGTGGGGATGTCTGTAGACTATCTCCACCTTCTTTCCTCAAACTCCCTGTTGTTTCTTCAAACAATTCTTCTTCTGAATGTGGATTTAGCCTGTGCCTCTTACCACCAGGCTGGTTTGAAGGACCACTGGCAGGGGTAGCTACTTCTCTTTTTAAGCTTTTTTCCTCATTCAGATGAGTCTGCAAAATTGGGGGGTCTCCCATATTAACCTGAGCTGAATGGGACTATGGTCGAGCCTATTCTTCAGAGATTTCAGGCTACTTTGACATGTCTGATTGTCCTGATGCTAGAGTACTGGTTCCCTGTTCTTTTCCCTGTGGTGGTTCTGCAAGGGGTGCACTAGTTTCCTGGGAGTGCCTTTGAGAGGTCTCTGCTATAGAGGCACTATTTCCTGGTGTTGGCTTCTTAGCAGTTCCAACTGGCACATGTTCACAAGAGTCCAGGTCAAATCTCTTCTCTAGATCTTTCATCACATTCTCTACATTGACCTAATCACTATCCATCTCAACTAGAGTTCCTTCCCTCCATTCATCCATATTTGCATATTGCTCTATTTCAGGGATTTTGTGATGAAAATATGGTGATAACTTATGTTTCATTCTCCTATCACAAATGAAACTGTGTGGGTCATATCTCCAACCAAAACTTTTATTTAATTTCATGTGTTCTAGGATTTCTTCTGCTTCTTTGCCTGCTCTCTATTGTTGCAGACAAATGGGCCTAAGTGATCTTTAATTATCATTTGTGCTTTCTTCTTAGCCTTGGTAAAGTGAATCTGATCATATTTTATCATTTTCCTATAATATTCCAATACAAACAACCTCATAGGAACATATTTTGATAGTTTGAATGGAGGAAGTTCACAATAATATATTCTGATCTCTGTGTGATTCTGGTACAAGTACTAGTCACCTATTTTGTATTGCTTGGATAGCTAAAGGATTCTTTTGATTTCATCACTAATCCAAGGAGGAGGATTTCCTGTCAGTATGGTGATCACTAGGTGGACAAACTAGTCAATGAATTCATTGTATGAATAACGACAACCAAATGAATGGTGGAAGGTAGAAGTCCAAAAAATGACTGATTGGGGGACATCACTGCTCTGAGGTTGGGATCATAATTAGCGTGACACTAATGGATAATGTCAGGGAAAATGTGCACAGAGGGGAGAATGTACATTGGGAGATTTGATTGCCAAAGTCCTATGGTATCATAGCCATTCATGTAATTGTCCCGACATTGGCAAAATACTTTTAAGTGGTCTTTGTCGGTATCCAGGTCTTTTATTTGAAAATCTTTATCTGCTAGGGGTAGATAATCCAAATCATGGTGAGGGGTAGTGATAGGTGCTACATTAAGGGCTACGAAGATTTCCATTCTAGTTCTTATGGATTCAGTTAGGAAACTGGGGTTTTTAAGTGGAATTGGTGAAAAAAAAGGGTCCGGGGAGTTTTCAATTCTAAATTCAGTAATTGAATTATGATGAAATTTTGGTTTTCCAATTAATTTTAGAGGAAAGCAAGTATTTACAGGGTTTCTGGATGGAAACTAGTAAATACTTGTTTTTAGTGACGGGCAATGGAATGTAGGTTCACTAGGTGTGAATGGTGGACTTGGAGTGACGTCGAATTGCAAGTTTGAGGGTCGTTGATGGTTGGGTGTATGAGGTGGTCGACTTCAACATTCAAGTTGCATGGATGCGCTTTTCAGAAATGAGGACGAAAAACTGATTAATTTTGTATTTTATGCAAAGTCAAAGCTTTTGGTGGGTTCGGGAATTGAACAGATGGCGTCAGCGGGAAAATGATTTGATGTTTTGTCGGTAGCGGAAGGTGGTAAGCAGTTTTCATCGCACCTCTAGTGGAGGGGAGGTGGTATTTGGTCTCAATTGTGCGATTCCATACAACGTTTGACATGTAGCACAGGTACTGTTTACAAAACCGCTTACCATCGCACGTTAAAGGTCGATCGCAGAGGCTCGTGCGATATGCGCGACAACCGTCGGATCTGTGGGATTTGATCGAACGACTGTCGGGGAGGTGAAGTGGCAGAAGGTTAATGGAGGGCGGGCCCAATATAATTAAAGGCTTTTAATTACATCGAGGGTGACGTGATTGGTTGAAGTTATTTATTAATCGTGAGGATTAGTTAATTCTTTTATTAGCATGGCAGTGGTCGGGCTCTTAATTAACTACAGATTAGTTAATTAATCTCGTTTATTGACTGTATTATGGTTATATTTAACTGAGGGGCGGGATATATATAAAAATTTGGGGAATTTGCATATTTATAATAATATGGGAGTGGGTAACTTTTATATAGGGGAATTATATAATAACATGAATTAGTGGTTAATATGACTTTATGAAATGCATGCTAAGTTTTAAAACAGATATAATATATATATATATATATTATATATATATATATATATAGAACTTAGGCTAAGTGAACATGAGGGTTTTTATGGAAAGTGTTTTATTTTCCCTAAGTAAAATAGGATTTTACTTAGGAAAAGATTTATTAGGGAAATAAATAACTTATGAAGGGGTGTGATTATTGGTGAAGGGGCTTAAGTGTTTAAGGTATTATAAATTATTGGGCCGAGGGTCTGGTCCCTCCAAAAGTCAGAGAAATGCTCTCAGCCCCTCTAATTTGATAGATACCTTGGCACTTAGGGGAAATTAATGAAAATTTAGGGGAAATGAGTAGGGAAGTTAATTATTTTTTACTTTGCTTGCTTGATGTGTCTTCCATGTGATACATGTCTTTGCCTTGTGATGAAAGTAAAATATTTACACATTTAGACTTATCATTCACCACATATTATTCTGCAGCCATTATCTACTTATCCTACCTACTTTAACCTAGTATTTTCACTTCTTTATTAGGGTGAACTTAGACTAGAAAATCCTTATCAAACTTTCTTTTCTTTTACATGGTGATGCCTATCTAAGTCTACACTTATTACATCCAAAGGCTCAGATTAAATTGTTGAGCTCCTTTTTTCACTCTACCTATCTACTTATCCGCCAAGATTAAATTGTTTGGTCGGATCTTTATTCTCTATTTCTACAACATGAATTCAAAATATGAACTAGCCAAGCTTAAACTATTTCATCATTCATACATTGTGGCATAGGTGATAAGCTGCACACAATCTTTATTGTACAAAAGTAAAAAGTAGTGGCATTTAGACTTGCACACTTTCTTGGTCTTTTTTTTTTGTTGGGGTTCATTTTATTCCATTTTTTTTACCTCTTTTAGTTCTTTTCACCTTTTGATTTTTCTTTTAGGGTATACCCTCTTTACATTTTTTTAATTTTTTGATTTTTTACAAATATGGAAAATCTTTGCAATAAGTAAAGGTATGAACATATTACAAAGCTAAACCAAGTCAATCATGATATATGACACCTATTGGTATAGGGGCATAACATACTCAATATAAGTTTAACCCTTTTCCGGTCTGAGATAGATTACTTACGAAAAAAAATATGTTGATCGAACATGGTCAATAGGTTCTCTCTTGTATTATTTTATGCTTTTTCGGACTTGAGAGACAAATTTACAAAAAAGAACTTGTGGAGTTTTATTTTTGTCCCTTTTCAGACTCTCTAAAGATGAAAAGGACCGAGTTCTCATTGTCGTTAAACTCATTAAAGCATCAAATAGTGACAAACTTGTCCATCATGACAAGACCGAGTTTCACCTTCACTAGACTTGTTAAAACATCATGTAGCGATGGATTCACCCGAAGGGTGGAATTATACAACAAACATATGTTATCCTCCTTAAACTTGATAAAAATAAAGAGGTACTGGTCAGCAATGACTGGGGAAAATGGGAAAAGGGGTAAACCACTTTATGGTAGTAGGTCACTCTTAAACATGACACTTTCACTTCATCTTTGTGGCTATTTGGGTTGGGTTTTCTGCTTGATGGTTATCATACCTATGGTCTATCACACCATCCATCACTTTGGTTTTTGGTCAATGCTACCAATTCATTCAATGTTGCCGCATGCTCAAGAGAAGTCACTCAGTTAAATTCATCCTTTGCAATACTCATAAACCTTCATTTTCATGATTGCCATTTTTGAACCTTATGTCGTTAGTCACATTCCGTCTCCAAAAATCATTACATTAGTTTCATGTCATTGATGTGGGATACATCAAGGCCCTCCTGCGATGAGTCACTTCTTGTTGACATGAGTACATTATCCAAGAAGTTGACTTAGAAACACCCTTCTAGTACCTTGGGGCTTGCATACATCAATGGAAAGTTTCTCGCTTCCCACAATAGGTTGACATCACTGGCCTTTAACCGAAAGACTGTTAGGCCCCTATACTACTAGTGTAACCCCTTATTGTTATTAGTACAACCCCCTTATTATATTGATGTACCCATGTAGTGCCCATATTGTCACTATTGTGCCCCCATAAGAAGCCCACCATTGTTATTATTGTGCCCTTACATTATTATTGTTATGTCGGCTTTGATTACACTGACCCATTGACTCCTATATATAGAAAGGAGGTATTTTCATTTGTATATCGAAGAATTGTTAATTTATGTAATGTAAAGGAGGTTGCCCCTCGAAGAGGCTGAATTCTAAGGCGTTGATCTATCTTTTCTATCTTTTCTTGAGCTGGTTTCATAACATTTGGTATCAGAGCTTTGGATTCTAGGGTTTCGCTGCTCCAAACAGGTCATCGTGGCATTTTCGCTATAACTTTTTTTCTGTGACGTTTCAGAAGTAAAAAAACAAACCCATTTGAGAAGAAATCGTGCTGAACCTTGGGTCCGAATTTCAGAGCTTTTAGCGCGATATTTACGGAGATATGATCTGAGGAAGTTGGTCTTTTTGCAGACTCCTGAATTACATTCAAAACAGGTGACCTGGGGAAAATCGTCATAACTTTCTCTCTGAGCATCGGATTGAAATTTTGTAAGAAGGTATAGAAAGAGGACGGAATTTAGTTTCTTGTGTGCATTTTTCAAATCCAAAGGTCGAAACAGTGACTCGTGGCACGTCGTACAAGTTCGCTCTACTGAACTAGTCTATAATCAAGTCAGTGTGGGAGATTTCGCATAACTCTTCCATTGAGAATCCAATTTGGGTCAGACTTGTGGCATTGGAAAGAGGACATAGAGGGCTACTATAGGTTGCAATTTCAGAACTTAAAGATCTGAAAGTAAAGAGTTACAGTCATTTCAAGGTCGTGCTCCTAAAATCAAGAAAAAACAAGATGAGGAAGTTTGATGGCAAGGATCCGGTAAAGTGGATACGTCAGATGGAGCAATATTTTGATCTACATGGTGTACCACTGTTACAAAAGGTATGCCTTTCATCTTCATATTTAGAGCTAGATCAATTTTTATGGTATAAAGGGCTTTGTTCTCGTAAAAAACTTGTTACGTGGTCAATTTTCACAGAGGAAATGATAGCACATTATGAGGATACAAAGAGCAACACCTTCTTTAGAGCAACACCAAAACAATTGGAAATAGTAAAAGGGCTTTGCTACATATTGGAAAGTAAAACTATGGCAACAAGGAAGTCTACCCCTCACAAGTATAAAGATGGAAGTGTTGTTTCTCCTAGCCTTCCACAACCTACAAGGGTTACACCACAACAATTGGAAGAAAAAAGAGAAAAAGGGCTTTGTTACAATTTTGATAGCAAATGCACTAAAGGTCATAAGTGTGCTGAGAAGAAATTATTTTACATAGAATATGAAGAGGAGGAAGAAAAGGATCAAGAAACATCAAAAGAAGAGGATATACGCCAAGACCCCACCCCAAAGAAAGAAGAAATGAATCAGACCATATCTTGTAAAGCATTGGCAAGAATTACCACTCCTCAAACTCTCAATATAGAAAGACATATCAAGAAGAAAAAGGTCCAAGAAGTGAAAGATCACACCGAGAAAGAAGAAATGAATCCAACCATATCTTGTAATTCATTGGTCGAAATTACCACTTCTCAAAAGATCAAGATAGAAGGGAATATCAAGAAGAAAAATGTTCAAGAAGTGAAAGATCACATCGAGCATCAGGAAATGAATCCGAACATATCTTGTAAAGGATTGGAAGAAATTACCACTCCTCAAACTCTAAAGATAGAAGGACATACAAGAAGAAAAATGTTCAAGAAGCGAAAGATCACATCGAGCATCAAGAAATGAATCTGACCATATCTTGTAAAGAATTAGAAGAAATTACCACTCCTCAAACTCTCAAGATAGAAGGAGATATCAAGAAGGAAAAGGTTCAAGCAGTGAAAAATCACATTGAGCATCAACAACAAGTTCTCCAACTTTTAAATGATAATGCCACTTTGGTGCAGAATCGAATGAAGCAACAGGTAGATCAACATCGCAGTGAAAAAAGTTTTGATGTAGGTGATTGGGTATTTTTACGGCTACATCTCAAGCAAGCTATTTATGAGAAGGAAATGTTGGCAATATTAGATGCACTTAAGAAATGGCGACCTTACCCAATGGGAAGACACTTCAAGGTAAAAATGGATCATGCTAGTCCTAAATACTTTTTAGAACAAACATTATCTTTAGAAGAACAAAAACAATGGGTCACAAATATGTTGGGTTATGACTTTGACATCATCTACAGAAAATGGAAGAAAATTTTTGTTGCAGATGCACTCTCAAGAAAGGATGAGGATGTGGAAGCATTGTTTTGTGTTATTTCTATTATC
>APFE030213733.1:5721-72891 GCA_000404065.3 Pinus taeda | reverse complement strand
AACTATAGTGGAACCTAGAGTAGTCACAGAAACAAGAACCCGACAGCTACGAATCAATCAATTTCAGAGTATCTCATCAAGTGGAAGAATTTAAGCACTGAAGATTCCACATGGGAGGACAATAATTTTATATAGAAGCATCAGGAACTACTCAAGCATTGAGGACAACACTTTTTGAAGGAGAGGGGCATGTTAGGCCCCTATACTACTAGTGTAACCCCTTATGTTATTAGTACAACCCACTTATTATATTGATGTACCCATGTAGTGCCCATATTGTTACTATTGTGCCCCATAGAAGCCCACTATTGTTATTATTGTGCCCTTACATTATTATTGTTATGTCGGCTCTGATTATGTTATGACCCCTTAGACTCCTATATATAGAAAGGAGGTATTTTCATTTGTATCATCGAAGAATTGTTAATTTATGTAATGTAAAGGAGGTTGCCCCCTCGAAGAGGCTGAATTCTAAGGCGTTGATCTATCTTTTCTATCTTTTCTTGAGCTGGTTTCATAACAAAGACTTTGTATGGTGTTCGACATCAAAACATCTATTCACACCATGTAGAATATACTGCAGTACATTGAGAATCATTATCATTATCGGTGATCCCTCTCGCATCTCTTAACGGCTTACATCATTGGCTGGTAATCAGACGGTGTCTTCCTATGTTCGACTCCGGATCACATATTCACATGGTTAGACTCGTACTTGAGCAAATGATTAGATGAGATAGAAGACCCCAGATCTAGTTTCATCCATTCGGGCTGCGATTTCAAGAGAGTACTAAATCATCTGTACGATGGCTTTACATTGATGGTCATCCCATCATGGGTCTACATATGTAGATGACTATTTATGTAGATGTAATGAAATTTTATATGCTGAGCATGGGTCTGCCTTCCCTCAACGATTCATGAAAAATCCAAAATAACATGATATTGTGTATTGTAATTGATGCAGGTCACCATATGCTTCAAAACCTCCTCATCACATCGTAAAGAATATCACTTGACATTATCATTTTCTACTTCATGCTTTAGGGGGCAACTGTTACAATTCTATTTGGGTACATCAATCCCATCATTCAGATCAGTACTTTTAGGGCTCATCAAACACTAATTCAGTTGCTACATGCCCTAGAAAGTCATCACAATGAATGCAATCATTCTTGAGATTTTCCTGGCCTGAAGACATCCTGAAATGACTCCTTGAGGGACCAACGCAGCCTTGGTCAGGCGTAACTACGTTGCAGAGCACTTAGGCCCATTCAAGCCTGCTCTGCAGAGCACCTAGGCCCACTTTCACCTGCGCTGGGCGAGTTTGAATGAAATCTTCATAGGGTTCTGGGAATATTCTTTCATTCTAGATCATTCTAGAAGATTCCCACCTCTTATCCTCTCCTGTGATCTCAAAATTGGCTTGGGAATTAATCAAATAACCTCCTATCCTCTCATCCCTTCCTCCATGGAAGCTAACTCCCAAATTTGAAAGCCATTCAATTCCCAATTTATGACAAAACCATCTCCATTTCCCTATAAATTGAGCACTCATCATAGTGATCAGGGGGTAGACTTTGAAGAATTTGTAAGGCGATACTGTTGTTTTGAGGTTTGATATTATAAGCAAGTATTGTTATGTTGTGGGAGTGTTGTGATTTTGATGTGATGAAGGATGGAACTCAAGCTAGATGAGTGACATGGGATCAGACTTATTTGGTTGTAACTCTTCCTTCTATTTAATAAAGTTGTTTACACCTTTTCCCATATTCTTGTCTTTATGTATGATGATTATATGTGTAAATGATTTCGATTCCATTTGCTTATAGTAGATATATCTCTTGCTTTGATTGGTTTTTGTCCTCTATTTATGATTGTAGGTATTGATCGAGCGGATTCAATTCGAGAAGGAGCGACGTGAGATATTCAAAGGAGACCAAGGGAAGCAAAAGATAACAAGTAGGTCCCTTGTCTTATTTATCTTCTATAGGAAGAGTTTAAACTCTTTAATTATGTTGTTTTAAGTGTAGATACCCACTTAGGGAAGTTGTGTTTATCCATAGATGCAAATTTCCATATAACAGTCCTAAACCTACCATCTTCCGCCATTTATCCCACTCGAACCAGGAACCCTTCTCTCTTGCGAGTTTATCAGCCAAATAGACCTTTTCCTCTGATACCAGTTGTTAGAAAATTATATACTACAGAGCAATGGAACACATAAAATATATTGCAGAAACAGAAACACATAAAACACATAAAACAAGAGAGTCACAGATATACGTGGTTCACCTAGTTTGGGCTACGTCCACGGGAAATAACCAATCCTTCCTTTTATATTATCCAACAAAATGAAGAGATACAACCTACAACATATCTGTTGTAACTCCCTCTTCGCTCTCACACAATCTCCTCTCTCTTTCTCACTCAGAATGCAAAAGTACATAGACGCAATACAATTCCCTCATATATAGCGAGGGGTTGCCTTCTAGGGCAAAAACACTTAAATTAAACATAACTGCTACCCTCAGATCTCTGCCTAATGAACAACCCAAATTGACTACGAAATTACAACATTTTACAAGCAAATTTTACATCTATTTTTAGCTTCGGGGGCGCTGCCCCCCTAGACCCCCCTTGCAGAGAAAATATTATGGGCGGCTTTGCTGCCACATTACGAACTAGGGTCCAATGCGGTGATACCTCTGAATAAATAAGATAATTAGGCTTCACACCCAACAATTGTTGAGGTCATGCATTGATGACTGGAGCCTAGTTAGAATGACGGTTGCATGGTCATATGCTTATGTATTAAGATTCTATATGCTATCATGAATATGTTATACATGCATCACGCTAATTTGTGGATCTTGCAGACAAGGTATCCTCCCCAAGCTATACTAAGGTCATTGATTTATGGTGATTTGGTTTAACTGACATGATATACCTTGTAGGAAGAAATATCAAATGGCTAGCAAGATGGTTGACTACAAAGACTCTCCCTATGAATCAAAAGAGAAGTACGGTGTTGGGAACTCTTCTGATTTGGCAGTTACATTGAGAAGTTTAAAGGAAGAAATAAGGATTTGTAAGGCAGATAATGACATAATGATACAAGCATAGGAAAAGTTGGTAGAGGTAAATGTAGTTCTACTTCAAAGCATGTCAGATTTGTAGCGACAGGGACCACTTCGGATCAGCCACGAGCAACAAGACAGAACTAATGGGGCATGTGGTAGTAGATCACATGGTGGTCACAAATTAGATAGAGAAGACACAATCAGATATGGCAGATTTTTGGACACTCTGGATAGGAGAGGGGATAAACACATGCATGATTCTAGTTCTGATTCAAATAAGCACTATGATCGTCATCAGTATCATCCTTATAGGAGGAGTGATAAGGGGTATTTCCCATATGAGTTTAAGAAATCAAAGCCACATACTTTTGATGGAGAGGTAAAGAAATCACAATATCCAGAGGCATGGTTTCTAGGCATGAAGAAGTTCTTCAGATTGCATGACTATTCAGAGAACATGAAAGCTAGAGTGGCTACATTCAGTCTCAAAGGAAAAGAAAACATTTGGTGGGAAGATGTGAAGAATGTTAGAGGTATAAATGAGGAAGACTTGCCTTGGAGTGAGTTTGAGTGGCTATTCAAGAGGAAGTACCTATCAGAGAGATACTTTGATGACATAGCAAAGGAATTCTATGATTTAAAGATGGGATTAATGACATATGATGACTACACTAAAAGATTGTTGGAGTTGTTGAGGTATGTGCCTTACATCAAGGAGGAGAACGCTAAGATTTATATATTCATTAGTGGATTACTAATGGAATTCAAAGATAGGATCAAGCTTGATGAGCCTACATCATTGGAAGAGGTCATCCGAAAGATGAAGAATTGCTATGAACAATCAAAGCGTAGAACTGAGATTAAGCCAGACTAGCGAAGTAATGAAAAAAGAAAATGCAAATGGGACAAGAAGCAAGTAAGACCATAAGATATAGGTAACAAGGAGAATTTTGCACCATCTAGGAAGTTTAACGCATTAGATAGAGGATAGGGATTCTGATCAGGAGAACAAAACAGGGAGATAGGATGGAAGCCCATAGAGTATTGGATTTGTGGCAAGGATCATCGCAGGAGAGATTGTTCACAGAATCAAGGAGGTAGACTTTTCTATTGCGTTAGTTCCAGGATAAGTTCCATCATCAAAATAACCTTACAAGATGAACACACCTAAGTTGGTTGATTTGAAGCTACAGTTGAAGGAAATGTTGGAAAAGGGATACATTAGGCCAAGTGTATCACCATGGGACACACCAGTATTGTTTGTGAAGAAGAAAGATGGTACTCTTAGATTATGCATTGACTACAGGAAGTTGAACAAAGTGACTATCAATAATAGTGTTATAGACATTTTTGGGCACTTCAACCCCAATCATAAATTTCCATAAACTGAGGGCTCCTAAGTCCCTAAAAGTGTTGCTTCACTGCCTAAAGGAACAAGGTCAACTGATTACATCATCTCCCAGAAGTTCTCCACTGAAAACTGCTCATAAATGGTCAAAACAGGACCATACTGAAAGCTCAATGCAGAGGGTGTGATGCATATCACCTTCCCAATGTACAGGGTGCGATGCATACTGATTTTTCTCCTCTATAGGGTGTGATGGTCGGGAATGGACAAATGGCAGCAACAAAATGCGAGGTGGAAGATCATGGAATCTTCCAGAAGTTTCCCCTCTGACACTTGCCTCTCCATTTTCGACCAGGGATGAGTAAGAGATCATCATTCTCCAAGTGGAAGTAGGAACTATCAGAGAGAAGACACTAATCAAGATACCAAAAGATGACTCACCTCTCTGCAATCATCTATATATGGATCCCTCATCACAGAGATCCAGAGGCTGGAATTTTGTATCTTGTAGAAAAATGTTGTTGGTATTCTGGTGTACACTCACAGTGTTGGGTGATCTAGCTTTGCTTGAGGTGAAGAAGGGCTTCTTAGCTGGAGGGTGATGCTGGGTCAGAGCACATGGTTGTAATCTTCTTGCTACTTTTCATCTGAATAAATATATTATTGTTTCCTTCCATATTCTTGTGTACTTGTTAATATATGCATGTATGTGGTTAATGCACATCTGATCCTGCATTATTTATGAATTTAGATCATTGTTTCTTTCATAGTAGTATGTTGCAGTGATTCCACAGATTCTTTTGAAGCTAGGCAAACAAAGGAGAAGTGGAGAAACTCTATCAAGAAAGAGAGGAAATCAAGCGCAAAACTCAAGTTGGCCCTTTTGGTCCTCTTCTCATCTATTTTAATAAAAGGAATCAATAGTATAGTTTAATTGTTTGTTTCTATGATAGCCACCCATCTTAGTGGGAATAGCAGCATCCGAGTGGACACTATTCCTGGATAACAATGTGACTGTCAATGCTTTGTTATATTCTCCTTTTCTATTTCAATACTTTGTTCTAGTAATGAAATTTTCTCCTCTTTCTCTTGAAAAAGTGGTTGTACCTCTATTGGGAGAATTATATTGGGGTTTTAATAAAATAATTTTGATGAAATGGTTCTGATATAAGAGTTCCAATGGAAAGATCAGATATCTAAGATATCAAAGCTATAAGATATCATAGGTGCAAGATGATAGAACTTCCGATATGAAATGTATAGGTATAATAAATAATAGTTGTGGGGCTAGTAGGAGTTTTATAATGTTACTTTATGGGAAAAGTGCACAAACCTTTTAAATTTTTGCAAAGCCTTTTATACAATTCTTTTAATAAAGCAATGAGCAGGGAGGAACTTTATCCGAGAGGAGATTTTATCATAACAATATTTTAAAAGGAAGTTACGATATAATAGAGTTCTGATATGATATCTTCTGACATAGCTTTAACTTTGAGAGTAGGGCCCATTAGAGATAAGGAAAATACTTAAGTTTCTCAAACTTCGTAAAAAAATTGAATATGCTCCATTTTTATTAAAATCAAACACTTTATTAAAAGAAAATAAAATATAAAAAGTAAAGCGCCCCCATTATTTATTGATAACTAAATATAAATATGGGCGGGTTTGTTTAATGCTACATTATAAACCTAGTAGAAAGTAGCTTAAATGTGGTTGAGAAGATTTTATGTGATTTATTTGAGAGGAAGGTGAATATAAGTAGCTTTAGTCACAATAAAGACAAGGAGATTGAAAAACTCTTCCATATTAATCTCTAGGTGACAAATACCAAGTTAGATGTTTTATTGATCTCGGTTAATGAGACAACCTTATAGTAACTAATATGCTTAGCAAGCTTAGGTTGAAATTCCAAGATCATGCTAGTTTCCATGGATTGCGATAGGTAAACAAAGGCAACGATCTCAAGATCATTTAATATTATAATATCATGTTTTCTATAAGTGAAAATGTTACTGATAAATTAAATTTAAATATAATTCCACTTAACATATATGGTTAGTGTTTTGAAGCCCCTACACGTATGTGAGGGATGTGATTTTCATGTGGAGTGAAAACCCATATCATCTAATCAAGGAAATAAAATATAACATCATGAATCCATAAAAGTGTAAGTCAATTATTTATTTAGTGACCGACAACTAAGCCAAAAACTTTATCAATTCTAAAAGGAACTATGTATTGTTTTTCTTAAAACATAATTATCTATGTGACAAATGGATAAGACTAAAGGAATTATTGGAGGAATGTACTAAATAGTAGAAATAAGAGTTTTGGGGTTTATTACAAATGCACAGAGGAGTGTTCCAAGATCCTACAAGGTTACCACCTAAGATGGGAATGGAGCATAAGATGTAATTGTTTTTTGACTCCTTATTATCAAGAATCGAGTTGTATAGGTAATCTATTATGGGAGTAGAATAAATTAAGAAATAATTGAAAAAAATGTTTGAGTAGGGGGAAATCCAATGAAGCACTTCACATGGGTGCACTACAAAGTGGTATAAGAGCTTTAGTATCAACACTAGGCTAACATGGGATAAATATCAATGAAAATTTTATAAATTCCCTAATGTAGAGTTTTTAATGCATCAAGTTGAGGAAATATATATAAATGGAGTGGAAATTGTAGTTTTATGAGAACATTCATGATGAGTTTATCATAATTTTTTCAAAACAATGATTAATTTTATTGATCTCTAAGTTGCAGAGTTGAATTCATCCTACAAGACCAAAGTTTGTAATTCCATAAAGATAAATAACTTTAGAAAATCTAAAAATAGATATTCAATGTAATTTTGTGATCAATGGTCCAAATATAGCACATATATTGATCTAGATTGGACCATTATATCTTTTGTAATCCATGCATACACAATAAACACTAATTTATAGATCCAAAAATCTAAAGAAAAGGAAAACCCTCATAGTGTAAATTTTATAATTTTAAGTATATTTTTATCAAATCTATTGCAATAAATTATCCAATAGAATATTCACAACAGTTTATAGATTATGTCTGTATTAGAGAAGGTTTCTTTATAGATATTATGGATATTTGTAGGGAAATTATACTGGCTAAGCCAAAAGTCATAAAATCGTAGCCATGGATGACAAACCTATGAATAATATTCATGATGTTGTAGAGGATAGGTCCTCATCGCTGGAAGCCATAATGTGAATATCCTCATTGTTACCCTCACCAATAAGCTCATGTTATTTAGAGAAGATGGGTGTTCAAACATAGAGGTTCGACCAAAGGGAAGATCAAGTGTTTGGGAAGAAACAAAGAATGAGCCAAAGAAATGACTCAAAATAGATCAAACCAGTTTGAGTGTCATGAACCATTCAAGTATCGACTCAAAATGGAAATGAAGGTTGATATAAAGTCATACCAAGGTGAAATAAACACTCTACATCTAAACAACATGTTGCAATAATTATAATTTTATTTCAATGTTTATCATATGGAGGAAGAACAAAAGATTTCATGCGCATGGCTGAAATTAGATAGCCATGCCCTAATATGGTGTGAAATCCACATAGATATCTTGTGGTTGGAGTGAGATCCTATAGAGTCTAAGTGGGAAGACTTTAAAAATATCATAAAATCACAATATTACCATATATTTCGAGGATAAGTGGAACATGTGGCACCATTTTAGGAAGCTGAAAGGGCATAATAAAGGTCATAGAAAGTAAATACTCAATTGAAGAAATATGGCTTGCTTACACTCTCAATTGATGATATAGTTTCTCTATAAGAAATATTACCAAAGGATATTTTGGATTAGATATGAAAAATATTGTTAAGGATGCATCAATGGTATCACTTAGAGAAGCCTCAAGGAAATTCATTTCCATTGTTAACTTAAAAAAGGAAGACATGAAGATAGTTATGTCCTAGGATTTTAAGCATGCATTGCAAGAATTATGACCACTTCTTTCAATAAATGAGTTTGTAGTCTATGAAGAGTGGAATCTATTATTTGACAACTTTTTAGTATAGTTATCAGACTGGGAAATTGTGTATGCAGTGGTTTTCAATCATATTCATGTAGTCAGAACCCATATCATATAAGGTCATCTTTGTTACTTCTATAAGTCCATAAATGTAATAATGGATAATATTATCCTAATCTAACATGTTTTAGTGATATTTGAATTTTGGTTGTGCTTCTATAGGTGGCCACCCGAAATATATTTATCTATTATAAATTAAATATTTGCTTGTAATGAATTGGATGGATCAACTTTGAAATGGTAGGATAAAGAGTTTATTAGCAATGAATTCACTATTGTCAATAAATATTTGGGAGGAACTCTTATACTAAAATGGGTGCCTCTAATTTTTGTTACCAGAAGATAGGTGAAACCATTGCAAATCCATATTCTAGGTTATGTTCCTGAGAACAATAATTGGTATCTCTACAAACAAGTGAGAGCGAAAATAATATGCCTTGTGCAATTGTTGAAAAAGCAATCGTCAATATTAGTCAGTGCCAAGGTAACAACCAAATCTCTAGTATGTGGGACCCCTAGGCTTGTCAAAATTAAACATGGGGGGTAGTCCCACATTAAATGGTTTTGCTAAAAAAGTTACGTAACAAAAGATCGACAATGTTGATAAAAAATGGGACCATCCCCATCATTTTAATAACCATTAGGGGGTCCCATGAAAACAACAATTGTTTTCTAACGTGCACAATAAAAGTTAGGCCTGCCTACTCTTATGCCCATTTCAAATATTATTATTGTACATTTTTTATGGATCTAAAAAAACCAAATGTACCATCACGAGATGAGACTTTATTTGATAAAAGGGGAATATTTAATAATATGTGCATATATAATATTAATATTGTAAAATAATTTGTTATTAATGGTTTATTTTGGCTCTATCGACCGATTATTATTTTTTTCACAGAGCCCTTTCTAAACTAGTTTTTATAACTATAAAAAATTAGTTTCATAACTGATTTTAAAAATTCAGTTTGGGTGAAAATAAAACGGAGAAATTAGAACCAAGTGGGGGTTTAGTTTAGAGGCTTGGAGTTTTGATGGAGTTGTAATGTAATAAATCTCTTAATGACCATATTAGAATAAGATCATTTTAATTCTGAATTTTGAGCAAAAGTTACAGTATATAATTATATATTTCCTTGTGTTTTATTATTTCATCATATACATTCTTAGGTTGGGAAAGGCACATGTAGAAGCAGGATTAATTTAAACTAATAATAAAGATTTACCTATGCTACTATTTTTACCAAGCAACACCTATAGTTTCAGTAAACAATTACTTAATGAGTTCTCCATCTCTTCTAGAAATTCACTCAAAATAAATTAGTGTCTTGTGTTATTAAACATGTCACTCGAAATGTTTCAATCCTAAATTCCTTTTTCTCAAGCTGTTAAATCTTCCATTCTTAGACTTTTTCTCTCCATCTTATCAGTTTGATGATCTACAATTCTCAAATGCCAACTATTTTGATTGGAAGTTATGAGTCTTTGAATTATATATATTCATTATAATTTTTATCTGCACAACTCCAACCGATCATTTAAAATTTTTCATTAAATCTTGATAGATATCTTGGGCCCTACCTCTTACAGCGATATGTTTTCTCCATGGAACACCATACTCATCAAGTATCTGGTTTAATGCTCCCTCTTAGTTCGTTGGGTTATTCTTAGGTAGTTGAAGCAGTTACATTAATTTTAACATGATCTTGAAAATATGTTATGAAGATGGGGTCACAAAAATCATCTTTTTCGAACTTATTTGAAACTCAAGGCCAATGCCGCCATTATGTCTAGCTTGTTGAGATATTTTTGGAGATATAAATTTAATCTCAATCAATTTCTTTGATTGAAAGTTGTGCTCATTTAGTCCCAACCACATAGGCAAGGTCCGACAACATGGAACCCATGTGGCACCCACATCAAAATGCAACCTTACCAAGGTCGTTCCACACTACATCAAGTGCCTATGTGGTGGTAGCTAAGTCAACGTTGCACTTTCCACGTCACCTAGCCCATGGACCTCATGACAACAACCCTTAGTGTGTAAATAAAAAGTTCTACATTTTATTCATTATATAAGAAATTCGAGTTAAATCCCTCACTAATTTCCCTCCAACATGGTCTAGACAAAGCATTTCTTATCACATTGGTGACACACATTAAGTACGAGGCCCCCTTGCCTTCCAACTTTGGACATGGGCACCGGGGGTCCACTATTTTTTACATATGTGAATATGTAATGCACAAATACCCCTACACCTAGTTTTCTCTATGTGGATTTTGTTTAATACTAGTGCCATTTATAAATTATGGGGCACCCGTTCCATCCTGATATTATTAAGGGGGATGGTCCACAATCATTAATTACCATGCAATTTATAATAGAAATATTTTGTTACATACTCTTTATCAAGCGTGTCTATTTCCCTCAATATTTGTGCTAAATAAAATACCCTAGTGAAGATTTCTTAGTCAATGGACCCAAAAATTTATGTCATACCCACTATTACTTTCAACTTGGTATGGAACATGGCACCACTTGGTATCCATGTAATCTAGTCCCACATCACATACCCCCTTCTATCCTTGTTGACATCATGCTGACATTAAGGCGATGTCACCATACCACATGATTTCCTCTAATGCTACCATGTGTCACATGAAAATGGGCTCTTTAGCCAACCACTTGGGCCAATTCATCTTGCCACATGTCATGCCATAGGGGTTCCACATCAACATGATTTTTGTGTCACCTTCCATGTGGCTTCCATGTAACCTTTACCACCCCAACTCAAACCTTTCACCTTAGCTCATTTTTCATGTCCCAGGAAGTTCAATTCCCTTCATGAAAACCATTATTTCCTTCGCATTGAGTCCTAATGAAAATTTTGAGTTTGGACCACACTTAGGGCCTCTTCTAGAGTGCATAATCATTTCATCCCAGATGTTCAAATTCCATATCATTTCATTCAAACAAATCTACATCACCACCCACGATGCCGCAAACCTATATTTATTTTGAAAGTTACCTTGATTTTTCTTTGGGATTGCGATAATGATTTCATCAATCAAGGGCCTCCATGGATACACTACCCTCCTTCATAAAAATCAAGATAAGATTTTAATTTTTGTGCTTTTGTGAAATTACATAGGGGAATTCAACCTTAATTTCGAGACTCCCAAATGCATCCACCAATCTCACATTGTATCTAGGCCATATACAATCATATTTAATATTATTCTAAGAACTTGGATAAATTTTAATTTTTAGGGACTTAGCCCAAAATTTCATCTATGTGCAGTGTTTCTAAGAACAATTTTTCCATAAGAATGAAACCTTCATTTGAATTCAAATATTTCAAACATCAAATCAAGCTAAAAATGCATCAAATAATATCAATAACATGCCTACCATCATGTATTATCACTCAAATAATCCATAGCTAACCAAGCTTTGTGGATTCCATTCAACAACACCATATTTAAATACATAAGAAAGGTCCCACGAAAGGACATCAGATGTAATGGAAATCATGGATTATAATGATATATGTCTACGGAGTTAACGATACAATAATTTGAATCCATTTATCTTAGAGTTATATACTCTTGCAATATTCTTAAAGCACATATCCATTTTGTGCATAAGTAAAAATGAACCTTACAATTTATAAACATGCCAACAACCAAATCACCATTATCAATAGTTTTATTGATGTCTTCACGCAATCAGTGACATTTCATATTTTCATTTCTCTCTCTCTCTCTATATATATATATATATCTATATATATATATATATATATATATATAATATATTATATATATATATATATATATATTATATATATAATATATTATATATTATATTAGATATATAGATATATATATATATAGATATAGATATAAAGTGACTTCATAACATCCACATAAAGTTATTATTTCTAACTTAGCCACATAAAGCTATTACTTCTAACATAGCCAAAAGAACATTAATGCATATTTCCTATCAAGGGCATGCAACAGTTTTCAATGACAATTCAAGATAACGCAAAACCATTCATTATTCATTAATATACCAATCTAGGTAATTAATCTCAGTCCATTATACACAAGCCATGAAAATTATCTGAAGGGCTAGAGTTGGTTGGTGTTATGCACAACCTAAGTTGGCGAGAATTTGGGAAAAGAATCCAATTTTGTGGCTAGAGTGCGCAATAGAAAGGATTTTGTGGAGTGTGAAGTGGATCGTGGAGTAGAGCACAATGAGGACCACACAACAAACTCACCGCACAATATAGGGGCTTCGCGGCAAAGCCCCTCCCTCTTTGTAAAAGCATATAATATTGTAAAAATTGAATGGTTTTGGAGCATAGTCCCTTTTGTTTTGGAAAATATGGTATTGGGTCCATGGTAATGTAGCGATGTAGTCCCTTATTATAATAGTATATATAGGGACGAATAATAAAAAATGAAGGCATGAATAAATTGGATCTAGATCTATGTTTATGGTAGTATTTTTGTGATCTGTACTTCAGAGAAAGGGGCAAGGCTCTGTAGCTGAGTGTGCGGAGGCCCTAGTTAGCAGCTTAATTTGTAGAAAACCTGTAGTTGTATGCACAGGTGAAGAACTATTTCCTGTACCAAATTCTCTATTATAAGCAAGATTTCTTGTGGACATAGTCCCACATTGGGATGAAACATAGTAAAATATGTTTCTTCATGTGTTGGTTTTCTTATTATCTGTGCTTGATTTCAGTACTATGAATTTTATGGATGTTTATGACATGTTTAAGTGATGAATGTAATTATTTGAAGTAATATATAAGTGTGAAGTAGATCATAAATGTGAAGTATTTTATAAGTGTTAAAGCATAATAAAATACCACATTAACACATCACAGTATCCCTCAATGATGAAGAAACCTAGTTCTACAACCTCCCATAGTCACTTCGGGTGCGACTGTGACTTGCTTACAAGTCGTTGGCTAAAGGGCCTGTGATTGAGGATTTTGTTGGCGAATAGTAAAGAATCGAACCTGTATCAGCCCAACCCAAGCCAACAGTTGGAAACTCAATGCCAGATATCAAATATCCACCCAACCATAGGCAAGCTACACCATAGTATTTCTTGTAGTTTTCCATGATCAAGGAAGATCCATGATCCAAATGATTTCAATCAGAATTAGCCATAATAATTCTTCACTCTAGGAGTATGGGATCACATTTTTTTAGTGGTTTATTAGCCATATCCTCAAAGAAAACATTATAGGAACTTGTAACCCATAGTCTAGGAGTTTTATTAGCTTATTTCATGAGTATAAAGTGCTTTATCAACCGTCTTGGCAAGCACTCAATGGTTTATAAACCCTTTTAGATAGAACTTAAGTGAACTTCTACCCTTCCTAGTAGTTTATCAACCACACAACAAGCACCCATCACCGAACAATATCCTGTCATCCTTCCACTAATCCTTCAAACCTTAGACAAAAATAGTCCATAGCTTCAATACATCAACATAGGGAATCACATTTGAGCAACCTCAAAAGGCATTTTATAGTTCTCATTATTCATGCTCTTAGACTATCAAACTCATTCTTTCTCTAGTATTCCCTCACACCATGTTTCTCTTGCATTCTCCTATTGTATGAATTCTTGTTTTGATTTCCATTCTCCCTTTTTCTTTAGCATCCTTTTCATCCACAAATTTGTTCACTTCCATTCTCCTAGATCATGGGAAAATGGAAAACACAAAAAAATTTCTTTTCCCCATCATCCTTTCTAGTTGTACGTGATGGTGTATTCATTTCTTTCAACAAAGCACCACTCACATCCCTTCCAACAAATTGTGGATATGTAGTCTCATTTGTTGGTCATAGAAAACATAAATTTATTTATAGTTATAGTCATCAAAATAAAAATAGTGGTGTTAGAAACCCCTCCCTCTTAAAGAAACACCATCCTTGGTGTTTTTATGTAACTAGAAAGAAAAGGAAAAAAATTGAGCCTTATATAACAACTCTTATATTCACTTCTTCATAAAATAAAATGGGTATATCACCATCATTTGTTTTTCCATGTCCTAGGTGGCTTCATTAGGTCCAAATTGCTTCCATTGCACCTTTACCTTCTCTATTATTTGAATTTAGAGCATAATTTTCCTCTGGTTTAGGATGCACAGTGCGTTTAGTTGGAACTATTCCATAGGTTCCACCAGTATCATAGACTAATCAACAATATGATTAGCATCATGTACATATTAGAAATGAAATGTGAAATACAATATGTGCATTAATTATGGTTGGGAGAGGAAATATATAGGTCACTGGCCCAACTCCTTCAAAGGCCTAAAATGGCCTACAAAATCTAGGACCTAGCATGACACAAGAACCCACTTTTAGTGAGATCTTCCTTGTTCTGATATATAGATACACATTCTATCCCACATTGAATTCCTTATGCATCCTCTGCTAGTCTACATAACCCATTTTCATATCCTAGGATTCCTTTAATTTATAGTTGATCTTGGCCACTTCCTACAATATTTCCTCCAGTATACCAGGTTGATGGACTACTCTATTTACTGGGTCATCCTAGTTGATAGGAGTGTTGTATTTGTGGCCATACATCCTAAAAAGGGCTCATCCCAAATGAATCCTAATATCCATTGTTGTATGAAAAATCCACCAATGGTAGGAAATATTCTTGATTCTTTAGCTAATGCATGGCATACATTCCTTCAAAACCTTGTTTAGTTTTTCCGTATTTTCATCTATTTGAGGATGATAGGTGGTACTAAAAGCTAGCTAGTTTCCAAAACTAGCAAACAATGACTTCCAAGAAAAATAGAGTGAACTTAGGATCTCAATTTGATATAATCTTCTTACGCACACCATGTAATATGAATATTTCTTTCATGAATATTTGGTCTATTTTAATAGCTTTGTGAGTGGACTTCACAACTTTGAAGTGAGCTTCCTTACTCAATTTTTCCACCAACACCATAATGGCATCATGTTATTTATTTTTTTTTGGCAATCCCATAATGAAGCCCATAGACATGACTTCCCACTTCGACTCAGGGATTGGGATTGGTTGCAATAGTTGTAATAGCCTTTGGTTAAAATTTCATGTACTAAAGTTAATAAAGGAAAAACTAAGACCAAGGTCATGGGACATGTATTCTAAGTTGAGTGTTGAGAAAAACATCTTAGTGGGTTTTTGTTTCGATTATTATGGATAAGGGGAAATTGGAAAAGTCGTTGGAAAAGGCTTTGAAAAGGAAATGAGATATTAATTGATATTTTATTTATGAAAATAAAGAATAATCGGAGAAAAGGGAGGTGAAAGGTGATAGGTTGCATGTGAGGAGGAAATTGAAGGAAAGTTTAGGAAATTGAAGAAAATATAGGCCTCAATGATAAAAAGGATTATGAGGATCAGTTCACCACCTGTTGTCATTTTTAGCTTGGTGCACTCTCTATTCTCTGTCACTCATACTATTACACACATAGAGAATCCTTGATGCACTCTAGCTTTAGAGAAAGGAAGGTGAAGGAAAGACAAGAAGGCAAAGGAAAGAAAGGAATAAGAAAGGAATAGTTGGATTAAGTGGCTAAAATGATATTACTTTGTAGGTTTCATGTTGCTGTATGATTCCCTTGCTAGTTTTTTCATGCATGGTAATGAATGTGTGTATTTGGTTCTCTTGTTATCACTGCATGGACTTTGATAGATGTGACAGTGGTTCTTGCCTTTCCTTTCCATTTCTTAATATCCATAGTGTGATGGGTTTATTTCATTAGTTGAGATTTGGATTTCCATATGGCTTTCGAATTGGGTGAGCTTGTCTCAGGAAAATTCCCAAGGTCCTATGAATCCCATGACTGGTAATGGTTGGATTGTGTTAAACCCTGACGCTGGAGATCCGAAAATTCCTAAAGGTATTGGTGAAGAAATTTGGAGGCATCCACGACTAATTAAGAAATAGTGATCCCTTAACTGGTAATGGCAGGATTGTGGTAAATCCTGGTAGTGTATGTTTTTGTTTGGACCTAGGAATCCCTTGACCAGTAATGGTGGGATTGTGGTAAATCTAGGTTCTGTAGGTTCTTGTTTCAGTCCTAGGAGTCCTTCGAATGGTTTTGTCAAGATTGCAGTAAAGACTGAGGAAGACCTCATTGTTTTATTGTGAGTCCCACATTCATGCTCGAAATATGGCACGGGGGTGGGTTCAACCTAATATATGGTTGGGTGGTATGTTGATTTCCCTTTCTTGGCTAGCACTTTCATATTTTAATACAAGCTCTTTTCCCTCTTATATTTCATGGGTATTTATACTTGTTATTATGTAGCTTTAAAGGTTGTTTTGTTACTGTTACTATTCTAGTTATATGTTATTTATAAGCATGGTTTTATGATAGGTTCTACTTATGGCTCTTATCATATTTTGGTTGGTAAGTGAATTATTATTGAATGCATTATGTAATAGATGTTATTGCAACTATTTTGAGATGACATCAAACCTTCTTCATGATTCTCAAATAATTATGAAATCCCTATGTTTAAATGTGCATTCATGACCTATAGATTACATGTTCAAAATTTGTTTGAAGAAATGCATTTCATAGTTAGGTCTGGTTACGTCAAGTTCTTGGCTAATTTTTGCATTAATGGTTTTTTGCTAGTGTCATTCATCATTCTAGAATGTTCTATCAAGTTATAGGAAAAGGTCTAGATACTAGCTTTGAAAATTTGGCTCAGATTCCAAGGTTGCATGCTTAGAACTAGGAAATATAAACTGCATTTATTTGGAGGTACGGTTATCCATGCGACTAGAGGCTTACAATCACTAGATTTCCTTATTATACAATCAAGTGAGTGTCCATATCACACCTGGAGTGGTTGTTTGGCTCATGTGGGTCTTGTAAGTCCAGAGGAAGGCCAATAAGGTTTCAGGTTGTTGATTCTACTCCTTAAATATACTTACAAGGTTGAGTCATGTCATATTAGCCCTCAACTCATATTTACCCCATACACTGGTGGAAATGGGTAGATATGGGAGGGGTGGTTATAGAATTGTATCAAATCATGGTTCACTACTTGGACTGCATGCGTAGAATGTGTTTGTCATGCATGCATGTCAGTTCTTTATGTGGTTGTTATGCATGCATTGTTATGGTTATGGTTGTCATGCAAGACGTCATGGTATATAGTGGGTATTGTTATGCATGATGTCGACATATTGATTTGATTATGATTATACATGTATCATGCTAACCTAGACTAATTTTTTAAACAAGATAGCCTCCTCTGAACTTCATCATGGTATGTTTATTATGTTTAGATGACATGATATACTCGTAGGAAGAAGAAGATCAAATATGACTAGCAGAATGGTGGAATATAGTTCATAATACTCTGCTTATAGATTAGATGAGCAATGAAGAGATGAGTAAACTCCACATATAGTAGCTAGATTGAGAAGTTTGAAGAAAGAGATAAGAATTTGCATAGACAATAATGAAATTTAGTCACAGGAGAGACTTTCTAAGGCATAGAGGAAGCAAACAGAAGTTAATGTAGTCATCCTTTAGATCTTGTCATATTTTCATAGACATGGGTAACCAAAGGTCAATTATGGATAGGGGACAAGGCCGATGAAGCATATGGTAGAAAGTATCATGGTGGGCATAGGTAGGACAAGGATGACACGTCTAGAGATGGCATAATCTTGGATACACCTAATAGGAGAGGCACTAGACATGGGTTCTACTCTAGTTCCATATGAGTTAAAGAAAGCCAAGGCACCTACATTTGATTGAGAGTAAAAAAAAATGAAATATGCAAAGGCATGGTTTCTTCAGATGAAGGAATTATGTTAGTTGCATGATTACACAAAAACATGAAGGCCTGGATAGTTATTTTTAGTCTCAAAAGGAAAATAGACATCTAGAGGGAAGATGTGAAGTGTGTTAGAGATATCAGGATAGATGAGTTGAGCTGGCATGAATTCAAGAGACTTCTCAGGAACAAGTACTTGTTAGAGAGGTACTAACATAGTAAAACCAAGGAGTTCTATGAGCTAAAGATGGGATAAATGACATATGACGAGAAAATGATCAAGTTCTTGGAGTTTTTGAGGTATGTGTCATATATTGAGGATGAGAAAGCCAAATTTTAGATATTTCTAAATGGATTTCCATTAGCATTCCAGGATCAAATTTAGTATGATGAGCCTTGATCGCTCGAATAAGTCATTCGAAAGTTGAAGCACTATTATGAGCAATAAAAGAATAAATCTAAGTCTAAATAAGGTTGGAAAGGGAGTTACAAGAATAAAGGTAAATGTACACCAAACTGAACAAGACCTTAAGGCATAGGTGAGAAAGATAATGTTTCTTCTTATAAGAAGCTTAATGAAATTGAGAACGAACATGGGTTGCAACCTAGAGAGAGGCAGAACAACGGTGATTGTATGAGACAGTTGTAGTGTTGGATATGTGGTAAGGAGCATATCAAGAAGTATTACTCATCACATCAGGGTGGTATGCCTCATATCTACAATGCTGTGGTGGCGTAGACAATTGGGGATGATGGGTGAAGAATTCCTTGGATCTATGCAACATTGGATAACAGGCAGGCAGATCACCAGGAATCTCTTAGCCAGATGGACAGTGAGCTTTGAGATTAATTTCTTTCTACTTTGATTGAACTTGGATCTAATAATAGCTATGTCAACCCTTACCTAGTGGATAAGTGTGGTTTTAGAAAATAAGTGCATGCAAAGTCTTTATTGGTGCAAATGGATATAGGTACTAATAAAAGAGTTCATCATTAGGTAAGATATTGTGCATTTGAGTTGAATGGTATGCATAGATTAACACATAATAATATACTTCCATTGGGATCGTATAATATATTTCTGGGTATGGATTGGTTTTATCTTCAAAAGATTAAGGTGGATTGTTATGAAAATTGTATTGAGTTCTTGGATGATAGTGGATAAAAAATAATATTGTAGCATAAGAAGAAGGAAACATTAGTTAGAATGGTTACATTTAAGCACGAAAAGAAAAGTTGTAGGAAAGGGTGTATATTGTTTCAAGTGCATATTCATGATTTTCAAGATGTATTCCTAGTAGAGATTTGAGAGTTACCACTTCAAAGAAAATTTGAGTTTTCTATTGAGTTGATACTAGGAGTAGCACCAGCATCAAAGGAACATTACAAGATGAGAACTCTACATCTAGTTGAACTAAAGTTATAGTGGGAGAAAATGTTTGACAAAGGATACATTAGGCCAAGTTTGTTCCCTTTGGGTGCTTTGGTGTTGCTCGTGAAGAACAAGGATGGTACTCTTAGGTTGTGTATTGATTGCAGGTAGTTGAACAAGGTGAAAATCAAGAGCAAGTATCTATTTTCAATTATTGATGACTTGTTTGACCAATTAAAGGGAGCAACAATGTTCTCGAAGATTGATTTGAGATCAGGATATTATCAAGTACACATAAAATAAGAGTAGATCAGCAAGACTAGTTTTTGGACTAGGTATGGGCATTATGAGTTTGTTGTAGTTCATTTTGGTTTAACTAATGGTCCAACTACTTTCATGTGTTTGATGAATAGCATGTTGTGTCCTTATTAGTACATGTTTGTGACTGTATTCATTGATGATATATTGATATATTCAAAGAATGAGGAAGAGCATGTCAAATATTTAGCATCAGTATTGAGATTGCTAAGAGACATCATGTAGAAATTTCACCTGTAGATCAAACTGGTAATGCAATGTAATAAGGCAAAACACATGATTTACTTCTACAAAACATTAAGTGAAAGTAAAATTGATTTCATGAGAAACATCAACCATAAACACATATAACTGATCAAGAGAAATAATCACACATAACACAGATATGTCACTGGGGAAAGCACCAGCATAAAACCCCCAACATTGTATTATCAATCAAGTGGAAATCCTCTTTTGTTTACAAAAAATATCAGCTCAAGAGCTATCCTGTACTCTCTGCAATGAAAATATTAAGATCATAGACTCACTATGACTCAATATGTAGGCCTCAAGTCCACCAATCCCCTATTTCCTTGTGCAATTTTGATTGGGGTCCAATTCATAACATGTGAGCATTGGCCCCAAATCATACTTACTATCAACCATAGGTCCAACTACGCAATCCTTGAGGACACTAGTTCCTCCTGCATGTAACGAATATTCCATGGGAAGATCCAAGTATCTGATAGTACAATGTCCCTCATTTGATCTCAATTAGGTCTCTGACAGAACTGACATGCAACAATTATCCATGAGTGAATCCTCAGTTATCTAAAATAATAGTTGTCACATGCATGCAAGCATTAACAAACTATATTTTATTATTTAACAACTTGTTAAAATAATCTAACCGGACTTGAATAGTTAGAACGAAGTTGACTGATTCTCTCATTATAGAACTCATACTTAATTCCTCAATCAGTGGGACAACTAATTTGCATGTTCTCACAAAGACTTCAAGTTTAGTTTTTCCAAGTAATTAACTCATGGAGATTAATCATTTAATATTTTAAACTTTTGTTAAGACCAAATTCATTTTTACTTCCTATAGATAGACGAGGGACTGTTATAAATAGGAAGGGACCCATAAATTCTATTTTTATAACTTTCTATTTTTAGCAGTTTCACCTTTCACTCAAGGCGGCCAATGACCTCACTGGCCAAACTGCTATTTTTACGCCTGCCATTTTTAGACATTCTATTTTTAGCGCATTCTAAATTTAGCATTTCTTGTTGCCCACTTTTCAACACTCCCTCTCAACAAGAAATGGATTACCAGCAACCCTGATCCTATCTCTGTGGAACTCAAACTTGCCTTTTGACAATGCCTTTGTCAAAATATCTGGATCATGTTCCTTGGTCAAAATGTGTTGCAACATCATGATCCTTTTGACCACACAATCTCATAGATGATGATATCGAATATCTATATGCTTATAGCTATCATGAAACACTGGATTCTCAGAGAGTTTAATGCAACCCTGATTATCATAATATATCCATCATCTGACCAAACAATCCCACTAGAATCTTCCACATCCAGATGTCCTCATGTGCAGCTTGACTAGCTTCCATGTACTCTGCCTTCGCTATGCTAAGTGAAACTGATCTCTGTTTCTGGCTATACCAAGAGACTGCAGTTGACCCAAGGTTGAAGATTCCTCCAGAAGTGCTCTTCCTATCTGATGGACTACCTGCCCAATCTTCATCCGTGAAGTCTTGGAGCTTCATTCCCTCTATCCACCTGTACCATAATACATAATGTGTAGTGCCTCTGAGATATCTCAGCACATGCTTTGCTGCCTTCCAAATAACTTGGTTGGCTGAATCATAGCTTAACTCAGCTGGTTCACTGCAAAGCACAAATCTGGTTGTCTGCTCACCAAATGCATGAGTGAACCCACAAGATGCCTATAAATGGTAACAACTACTACCTCACCTGAAGTAGCATCCTCCTTCCTCTAGTTACCTACTACAGGAGTCTGCATGAGCTTGCACATGTCCATGTGGAAGCACCTCAGTATCTCATTGGCATACTTGCCTTGAGACACAAATACTTCCCCAGCTCTCTGCCACACCTCCATGCCTAGAAATTAGTGCATGAGGCCCATGTCCTTCATCTTGAACTCTCTTACAAGATCCTTCTTGCAAGACTTGATCAACTGATCATCACCTATCAAAATTAGATCATTGACATAAAGTACAATAATAAATATCTTACCATCTACGATGATGTGGTAGAGGTTCGCATCCACTTCACTCTTGGTGAAAACCAACCCAGTGGAATGGCTGTCGATCTTGGTATACCAAGCACGGGGTGCTTGTTTTAGCCCATACAATGCTCGCTTGAGCCGACACACATGTGACTCACAATTGAAGGTCTCAAATTCCTCTAGTTGCTCTATTTATACCTCTTCCTCAATCTTCCCATTGAGGAATGTCGTCTTCTCATCCATATGATGGATCTGCCAACCCATCTGTGCTGATAGTTCTAGAATCGATCTAATTGAAGAGTACCTTGCAACAAGAGGAAAGGTCTCATCATAGTCAATCCCCTCAACCTATGAGAAACCATAGACAACAAACCTTGCCTTGCATTTCTCAATACTACCATCAGCTGCTTTCTTTACCTTGTAAAGCCATCGAGAAGTAACCATTAGCTTCTCACCCAGTCTAGGAACAACATCCCATACACTGTTCTGCATGATAGAATCATACTCCTCTATCTTCGAATATACCAAAACTAGCTGCTCCACTACCTCCTCAAAAGAATAAGGCCCAGTCACTACACACTCCCCAACAAGGTCCATGTAGCCAGTGTATCTATCAGGAGACCTCCTCTGTCTATGCCAAGAGTATGGTTGCGCCATATTATCTCTCACATCCTAAGTTAATCTGTGAGCTTCCTGAGAGTGTTTCCGCCCTTCTCTGGAAGAGTGTTTAGTAGTGGTGATCACCACAACTAGAATCTATACATGTGACTGATCCACATCATCAGGAGGCTCCTCCTCCTTAGGAACTAATAGTTCCTCATCATCACCATGCAACTTGAGCTCCCTCTCAAGTGATACTTGCATGGCTCATTTCTCATCAAACTTCAGATCCTTGTGCACTAAAGTCCTCTGACTAGCAGGCAGAAACACACGATAGTTGTGAGGTGTATCCGTGTACCCCAAAAGTATTCCCAACTCAGCTGTTGGGTCTAGATTCTTCTGAGCATCTTTGGTCACATGTCAGGAGACCGATGATCCAAAGATGCGAAAGTGACTCACATCAGGTTTCTTCCCTGAAAATGCCTGCATAGGTGTCTTCATCCCTAAAATACGATGTGGACTTCTGTTCTAAAGATATATTGTTGTATTACATGCCTCAGCCCATAGATGATGTGATAGGCCTTGGTCATGCAACATTGATTGAGTTGCGCCCACAATAGATCTGTTCTTCCTTTTTGCAACCCCATTTTGTTGTAGGTTATGAGGTGCCTTGAGTTCCCATTTAATTCCTTCTGAAGCACAAAAGTCCTTAAATTGTTGGGAACTATACTCTCCACCATTATCACTTCACAAGGCATTTATTTTCATCCCTGATTCTTTCTCTCCTAAAAGCTTTGAACTCACAAAAATTCAAGAAGGTTTGATCCTTCTTTTGCATGAAGTATATCCAACATTTATGAGAAAAATAATCAACAAAAATAACATAATACCTTTGCTTTCTAATGGAGGCAGTAGAGAAGGGCCTGCATACATCTTAATGAACTCGCTCCATAACTGCTCCTGCTCTACCATCCCAATCATGAAAAGAAGATTTCATATACTTACCCAAAGTGCAACCTTTGCATGTGCTCACTTGCTCCAACTTGCACTTGGGTAATCTCATAGAAATTTGTTGCATGATCTTCAAGGCCCCATGATGCAAGTGGCCCAGTCTTCTGTGCCATAACTCACCAATATCTTTGCCATGCATCACCTTTGCTTTGGAACTCAAAGCAGCAAAGTCTTCTACCTGTAACTTATAAATATTCTTCACTCGAATCCATATCTGTTTGGTCTATCTAGTGCCTATATGCCTTAGGAAAACCTTTCCCAAACTAAAGACTACATCATAGCCTTTATCCTTAAGCAAGGCAATAGACACAATATTATTTTTCAGCCCTATTACATACATAATATTAGAAAGAGAGAGGGGAGAACCATGCTCCCTCTGAAACATGACCGTACCTTCACCTGAGACACGATACTTTCTGTCATCGCCCATCTCGATCGGTATTTGGAGATCCTTCTCCTCCAGAGTGCTGAAATTAGTCTTGTTAGTTGACATGTGGAAAGAAGCTTGACTATCCAAGTACCAAACACATCCCATGCTAGATGAAACCATGCATGCAATAAGTGAGAAATCCATCTCAAATTGTAAAACTAGAGCATCACCATCAGATTCCTTGGAGGAACCTTTCTAGGATTGCTTCCTCTTTGGGCAACTACTAGCATAGTGACCCAACTCATGAGAATTAAAGCATCTCACCTTCATCTTCTCAAACTTCTTCCCTCCTTGAGAAGACTTGGATTGGGATGCCCTCCCTTTCCCTCTTTTAGCTTTAGATCCTAAAGCCAAGTTCTCTCCATCATCATTGTTTGATGAAGAAGCTCCATCTCTGGTGTTCTATTGGATATCCTCCTACATCAAATCCGACCACAGTCATTCCCAATCTAGAAATTTGTCCCATCCATTCACTGAGTCCTGGTAGCTATGCCAGCTCTTAAGAAGGGCAAGGAGTGCTAGACTCACCATATCATCATTAGCGGTAGTGACCCCTACGCTTGCAAGATAATCCCTACAGTTGGTGAGCTTCTTGAGGAATGTAGTGATCGTATCACCCTTCTCACACTTGATCTTTTGAAGCTTGTCCTCCAGTGCCAGCTTCCTGTAATCATTGCTATATTGATATAAAATTTTCAATGTTTTCCACATTGCAAACGGAGTCTCCTTCCCATGGAGGCTTGAGACTATGTGAACTCAAACTCCCTCTAGGATGATTCTACTAGCTCTAGCCACGTTATTCTTCCAGTCTGCAACCTGAGTAGCATCAGTAGGCTTACGGAAATCTTGATCAATAAATTCCTTAATTCCATTATCTTCCAATACTGCCTCTATGTGATCCTTCCAAGCTATGCAGTTTGAGCTACCATCAAGGGCATACTCAAGCCTCAACCCAATGAAGGCCATTTGGATGAAATTTGAACTGTGATGAGAACTAGATATCTATATCCTAAATAATAAACTTTGAATTTCTTTCTATTGCTTGTATATTGTTCCTTGCTTGATTAACTGTGCTTTGCTACCATGTATAAATTTCACATGTAGATCAAACTAGTAATGCAATGTACTAAAGAAAAACACAGGATCTACTCCTACAAAACATTAAGAGGAAGCAAAATCGATTTCATGAGCAACATCAACCATAAACACATATAAATGATGAAGAGAAATAATCATACATAACACAAATATATCACTGGGGAAAGCACCAGCATTAAACTCCCAACATTGTATTATCAATCAAGTGGAAATCCTCTTCTGTTTACAAAAAATATAAGCTTAAGAGCTATCCTGTACTCTCTCCAATCAAAATATGAAGATCGTAGACTCATTATTCCTCAACATGTTGGCCTCAAGTCCACCAATCCCCTATTTCCTTGCGTAATTTTGATTGGGGTCCAATTCATAACATGTGAGCATTGGCCCCAAATCATACCTGCTGTCAACCGTAGGTCCAACTACACAATCCTTGAGGACACTAGTTCCTCCTCCATGCAAGGAATATTCCATGGGAAGATCCAAGAATCTAATATTACACTCCCTCATCTGATCTCAACTGGGTCTCTAACAAAACTGACATGCAACAATTATCTATGAGTGAATCCTCGATTATCTAAAATAATAGCTGTCACATGCATGCAAGCATTAACAAACTATATTTTATTATTTTAACAACTTGTTAAAATAATCTAATTGGACTTGACTAGTTAGAACTGAGTCAACTGATTCTCTCATTACAGAACTCATACTTAATTCCTCAATCAGTGGAGAGAAAAAAGGATAAATTCCTCAATCAATGGGACAACTAATTTGCATGTTCTCACAAAGACTTCAAGTTTAATTTTTCCAACTAATTAAATCATGGAGATTAATCAGTTAATATTTTAATCTGCTACTAAGACCAAATTCAATTTTACTTCCTATAGATAGACCAGGGACTGCTATAAATAGGAAGGAACCCAAAAATGCTATTTTTAGAACTTTCTTTTTTTAGCAGTTTCACCTCTCCCCCAAGGTGGCCAATGACCTCACTGGCCAAACTACTATTTTTAGACATGCTATTTTTAGACATTCTATTTTTAGAAAATTCTAAATTTAGCATTTCTTGTTGCCCACTTTTCAACACATAAATTGTATGCCAAGCTGAGTCACTGCAATTTATTTCAAACAGATGTACACTACTTAGGGCAAGTTTTATCCTAGGAAGGCATAGCAATGGATCTAGAAAAGATAAGAGTTATCATGAAATGAAAAAATCCTATAAATGTGGAAGAGGTCATATCATTCATGGGATTAGCAAGTTACTACAAGAGGTTCATCAAGAATTTCTCATAGATTTCCTATCCCATTACATCATTGCAAAGAAAAGGAAAGAAAATTTAATGGAAAATGCTCCAAACACATGACAGGTGATAAAGACAATATTCATTCATATAATTCTTTAGAAAAGGAAAAGAATGTCTCCTTTGGAAATGACACACCAGATGCCATTAAGGGTAAAGGTTTTATTTATTTGAAAGAAAAGATTTAAGTTGCAAATATGATGTACATAGATGGTTTAAAGCATAACTTGTTAAGTTTTAATCAAATGTGTGATCTAGGAAATGAATTTGTGTTTCAATCAAATAGATGTGTGGTTCATGAGATTGATACAGGAAAGACATTTATCAAATGTACAAGAACTCCAAAAAATTTATACATACTCAAAGGAGGACAAAAACAATACTAGCTAAGAAAAATAGATGAAAATTAGTTAAGGAACAAAATATTGGGGCATCTAAGATTTTCTCAAATAATAAAAACATGCAGGCTCAAGGTTGTCTATGATCTTCCAAACATCAACACTCCAGAAAATACCATATGCAAACCATGTCAAGTCGGTAAGCAATCTAGAGTTCATTTCATTAAAAAAGAAGGATCAGGAAGTAAGCCTCTTGAACTCATCCATACTGATTTATGTGGACCAACAAGGAAAATGTCACCTCGTGGAGAAGAATACTTTATTTTATTCATTGATGATTTTTCTAGAATGTGTTTGATAGGTCTACTAAAGCATAAAGATGAAGCATTTGAAAAGTTTAAATCGTTAAAGCTTTAGTTGAAAATGAATTAGATCAAAAAATCAAATGTCTCAAATCTGATCAAGGGAGAGAATTCATATGAGATGAATTATTTGATTTTTGTGAACAACATGGAATAAAAAAGTAGTTCTTTGTCACCAGAATTCCTCAGAAAAATGGTGTAGTGGAAAGAATGAAGAGAACAGCTCAACAAATGGCTCAAGTTATCTTTGATGAATATGGAACTCCTAGAAACCTTCTGGGGTGAAGCTTCATTTGTTTCCATGACTATTCTCAACATAGCTAATGTTTGTGTAAATAGTAATCGAACTCCATATGAACTCTGGGATGGTAAGCCTCCTATTGTAAAACACTTTAGCTTTTTTGGAAGTAAATTTTCATCAAAAGTACTAATGAAAAACTTGTTAAGTTTGAACCCAGAGAAGATGAAGGAGTTCTTCTTAGTTATTCATCCAGAAGTGCAAGATACAAATGTTATAATAAAAGACTTTAGAAAATTGTTGAATGCATTGATGTAGTAATTGAAGAAGGATGCAGAAATCCAGAACAAATGAAATTAGCATAGGAATATGATAATGAGGAAGACGATGAATGATTTCACATATCAAATCAAAATGATATAGAGGAAGAAAACAATGAAGCACCAGAAGAAAATATAACAGACATGGAAAAGACTCCATCTAGGTATGTTCAAAAGAATAATCCAGAATCTCAAATTCTAGGAGAAAAAGTGTCTGGAGTACAGGAAAGAAGTGTTACAGGTACCTCTAGTTATATAGCATTATTATCCTCCATAGAACCACAAAATGTAAATGAAGCTAGCAAAGATGAATGTTGGGTTAAAGCCATGGATGAATAACTTGACCAAACTGAAAATAATTATACTTGGGAATTAGTTCCTAGACCTCATGACAAAAATATTATAGGAACAAAATGGATATTGAAGAATAAGTTGAATGAAAATGGGGAGGTTGTTAGAAACAAGTCAAGAATTCTTTGTGAAGGGTATGCTCAACAAGAAGGTATATACTTTGAAGAAACTTTTTCACTTGTTTCTAGACTTGAAGCCATAAGAATGTTTCTTTCTCTTTCTAGTTTTCGAAAATTCAAAGTATATCAAATGGATGTAAAATAATCTTTTCTTAATGGAGATTTAGAAGAAGTTTATACTGAGCAACCAGAAGGATTCATTCTAGGAAATTATGCAAAACTTGTATGCAAGCTCAAAACTGCTCTTTATGGACTAAAACAAGCTCCAAGGGCTTGGTATTATTGCCTTGACAAATCTCTACAACAAAAAGGGTTCACAAAAAGTTTTGCAGGCAACAACTTATATACAAAGATTGAAAATGATAAACTGCTAACTATTGATTCTTATGTTGATGATATCATCTTTGGTAGAAATCAAGAATCTATGAGTCAGAACTTTACCTTAGTTATGCATCAAGAATTTGAAATGTCCTTACTTCGTGAACTTACTTATTTTCCTGGTCTACAAGTACAAAAAACAAAAGATAGTATTTTTCTTTCACAAACTAAATATCTCAATCAGATTCTGAAGAAGTATGGAATGGAATATATTAAACCAGTATGTACTCTAGTGGTAACATGATGCAGTCTCAGTTCTAACAACAAATAACCTGCAGTGAACCAACCAGCATACAAATCTATGATTGGAAGCCTTCTTTACCTAATAGGTACCAAACATGATATCATGAATGCAGTAGGAATTGTTGGAAGGTTCCAAGCAAATCCAAAGGAATCACATCTTCAAGCAGTAAAAGAATATTCAAATATCTTCAAGTAACTCAAGACATTGGTATATGGTATCCTAAATATATAAATCTTACTCTTCATGCATATATAGATGCAGATTGTGCAGGAAGTGTTGAAGATCAAGAAAGAACTAGTGAAGGTGCATTCTATATGGGATCACGGTTAGTGTCTTGGTTCAACAAGAAACAAAGTTCGATTACCTTATTTATAGCTGAAGCAGAATATGTGGCTATTGCATCTTGCTGCACACAACTACATTGAATGATGCAAAGATTGCAAGACATTGAAATCACATGTACTCCACCCATCTCCATTCTATGTGATAATACAAGTGCCATCGGTATTTCAAAAAATCGAGTCATGCACTCCAAGACCAAGCACAGACCCATTAAATACCATTTTCTATGAGAACAAATTCTTGAACAAAAGGTTAAATTGGATTATGTTCCCTCGGACGAATAGGTTGTTGATATATTCACCAAACTGCTTCCCAGAGAAACATTTAAATATCTCAGACAAAAGATTGGAGTATTTTTTGCATCATCCTACTGTTAAATCGAGCTTTTCATAGGAAGTTTCGTATACGCAGTTTTCATGAAGGATAGTCACGTACATATGAGAGTTTTTGTGGCTACAGGAGAGTGTACATTTTTCTGATAGAAAAACAGTGGGTCAGAATCTAATATGGGTGCTCAGTTTGATATTGATGATTAGTATATGTTGATATGCTTTGTTCATTGATTTTAATCTAACTAATGGAGATGCCTTTATGAATAAATTGCTGACAATTCACAGGGATCACAAGTTTAGGGGGATCATTAGCCTTCAAAAACATTCTGCATTGTTCGCATTATGGTTGTTAACTTTTGCTATGGTTCAAATATTTATATCAAATGTTGCATAAGTCATGCATAGATCTAGGGTGTTATATGTCTCCTTCTGTCATAGTCTCTTTTTTTTAGTCCTATTGGACATAAGATGTAATTTGTATCCCCTCTATGCATGGGATGGATGATGTAATAATTGATGCATTTCAGTCATGTATAAACAATTGGTATATCCCCACTTGGTTGGGTGGATGAGTCCAATTTCGTGTATCCCCACATGGCTGGGTGATTGATGTATGTTGAGTCATTGGTCTTAGGGATGTCATACTCACTTAGTTGAGTTATAGAGTCATGTTGTTCTTTTGAAACATATCTCTGTAGACTCTACATGTCCTCAGGGGGAGCATGAACATCATAGTGTATCTCAAAGGGGGAGAATATATTTTTCCACCCTTTGCCCTTGATGTCAAAGGGGAAGAGTATTTTGGTGTTTCTTGATATCTCTAACACTTTCTACGCCTTGCAGTAATCAACAACAATATGCTTGTCATCAAGTTCAAAGGGGGAGATTGTTGGCATTATGATATAAGTGTTGTCCTTGATTGAAACTCACTCACATGTCCGCTCAGATTTGATAAAGCAAACTCACACTGTAATAGGTCAATTCAGAGACAACACGACATTGGTACAAAAGAGCAGGAAGTTGTAACAAAGGTCTACTGATTAGAATCAAGAAGTTGAAGGAAAATGATGTTTTCAGATAGTTTAAGTTGTATACGTAGGTTAACCTTGTAAAAACAATGTATACATTTAGGTTCAGATAACAAAAAGAGCATATATGTATGCACAAACTTTCACAAGAGGAAAAGTGCGTATGGGTTGGAAAATCAAGGAAAGTTGAGAGTAAAGGATACCAAGGGTCAATACCATGGTATTAGCCCACAATATTCAATGGAGTAATGACTATTTGATCCTATCCAAGACTGCCATAGGTCCTAAGTGTGGTTTTGGTTGGAGGTATTGGGGAAGGCCAACACTGTATAAGGAGGAGAAGATCAAAGGGACAAGTGTGCAAGTGAAAGGGTTTCTCAAGAATACTTCTATCTAAAGTATATTTGATGTTGTAGGTGTTGTGATTATGATATAATCTGAAATATTTCATGCACCTATAATTCAATGTTGGATCATGATCATGAGACATGAAATGACTAATAATTTAATGGTCTGGTATTTGTTGGGCTAGATCTGATTGCTTAATGATCTGATATTGGTTCACCTTGGTAAAGGCACGTGTATACGTAGGTTTGACTCTTCCAAGTGGTGTATGCAAAGGAAAATCCTATTGCTCAGAAATGACTGATCTATCTGATCACTGTTGTTGTTTATTTATGCCTGCCAATGAAGTCTTCTTAGATTTGAATGTAAAACTGAATGCATAGCAAATTTGTGTCTGACTGATTGATTGATTAAGTGAGAAAGTTTATGTTTTATGTTGACTATCTAGATGTCTGAAAATTAACAATAGATGTTCATAATATTATTAGTTGGTACAGATTTGATTCAGAAGTTGTTATGATTTAGTAGTCATGAAGGTATACACAGGTTTTGTAAAGGAAGTACCGTATACATGCAGGTTGGGTTCATTAAAGTAGAGTATGCATTATGACGTATGATTTTTGAGGTTGCAGTTGGTTTTGAATGATGATGCAAGTTTTTGGGTTCAGCATGGTGTTCTGGTGACAATGATCTGATTGTTCAGATTAACTGATTGTTGGTTGCTGTAGTTTGAGTTTTAAAGTTTCTGATAGGTCTAGTATGAAACTTTGAGGAAGGGAGCATTCAGTCTGAAAATTAATGAAACGTTGTCCTTGGAGGAAGAGAGAAGATTGTAGCCTTCTATAGTTTGGTGCCTACATACTAGTAAACACATCAGCTAGTGCAATAGCTAAGGGGTTGTAGCTCCCTTCCAGTAGAAGCTCGAAAATGAGAGAAGGTTGTAGCCTTCTGTAGGTGGGTGCCTGCATACTTGTATGAGTATGCACTAGTATAAGATTGTAAACAAATTTTCCTTATATTAAAAGGAGACAGAGATGATAACAACAAGTGATTTTTCTCCTGCATTGGGTTTCCACCTTAAATCTTGGTGTTCATGTGTCTTGTTTATGTGTGATGGTTTATTATGTCATTATTGCACATAGTTACCATACAATAAGATGTTGATGCACTAATTAAAGATCAATACATGATAAATTGACTAAATCATAAGTTCTCTGGGTATATGCTGGTTTCCTTAATCACACTTGCATACACAGACAAATTCACTTGACTGAAGTACCGTATAATAATATGTTTGGGAATTGAAAAGTATTTAATTGAAAATACTCATTCACCTCCTTCTCAATATTATTTCCAACCATTTTTTAGGAAATATCAATAACTAAAAGAATTAGTGTTTTATTAATAACCATAAATATTTGCAGCTACATAAATATTCATTTTTTATGAAAACTTATTATTACTTCCTAACACTCATGGAAGCCGTGCACACTCTGCACAGTAATTTAGTTACAGTTGGTTGATTAGCTATGTAAAGCACCATGTTATAGTAGAGATTTACAAAGCTATATGGAATAAACAATTTCAACTAAACTCCAACTAGGAAAGAAGGGAAATGTAGATATAGTAAATGAGATTCCAATGGGATTTCAATTTTCATGATGCGTTGTTTTATTTTTATCCAATTGAAGTTTCCTAGCACTAATTAAAAGAATTATGCTTTCTTAATGTTGTAAAATTTTAGAGGAATACATTAAAGAGGAAATTGAATATTCCATGGAAGATAAGCTTTGCAATATATGTTAAGCAAACTACATGGGAATACTTAAATTAAGGTGCAGTCTAATGGTGCAAATATTTTCAAAAGGGAACCTTTGAGAGATCCCAATATATGTGTCAAGGATTGACTTCACGTGCTCTAAGTGTGACAATGAGAATTCACCATTAATGCAATTACGAATAAGAAGTTCCATTAAAGATTAAATTTCTCATTGCATAAACCAAGTTGAAGATTTTCAAACTATTTTTCAAGGATTTTCATTTTTTCTCAAGATAAATTGTGAACTTGATTAATTCAATGGTTCAAAGTAATATAAATTGTGTGGTTTTAACGACAAAGAGATAATAAAAAACAAACCCAGAAACAAAAGCAGATCGACAACACTATCATGGATATGTTCCATTCACGGATAATGAATTACTCGCATGGTGGGATGGGTAACTTGAGGTAGAATTCTATATGAAATGATTTAGAGAGGTCAACTTTAGCTTGAATTTGAAGTCTCTATAATAAATCCGAAAATGTAAAGAAAACTTGTTTAGCATATCCATAAATCTTGAGCATTTTCTTTGCACAGTCATCAACTACTCTTGACAAGAGGCAAGAATAGATATCAAAACTTATAAAAGAGAAAGTAATAATCAAAGTTGATTGATTTGGAAGCAGAGTGGAAAACTTACTATTATTGAAAGTTTATGAACTTTTTCAAGCTATGGAAGCAATTACTTATTCCTAAATATGGAGAGTGCATGTGAAGAAATTAATAGATTATGCATGTGTTGCTACCATGTGCATAAAACGTGAAAGCTTTTACCAAGAAAATAAGCATCTTCTTGTGATTTTGTTATCAACAAAAATATTACACTGTGGTTTTAGTATATGTCTTTGTTATCCATAGGCATGTTAATTATAATTATACACCCATTGAAGCATCTTGTGCTGTAATGGAACTTATAAATATTCATTACCCCGCCATCAATCATTTACTCATGCATGTGCCGACAATGGTCCTCAAGAGTATAATTATTTTTCATTTAATTTTTAGGAGTGGTTCATCCATTTTCAAATTGATTGAAAATGGATACTTTTTCTTCTGGAAGCCATAATGAATTCCTCTAAGGATTTTTAGATATATCGTCAGAATTTGTTCCTTCGGGTTCTGTAGAATTTTTATTGTTTATCTCTTCTAAATTTCTACAGATTTAGATATACATACTGGTTGTGATTCATTCATCTTGCGATCTCATTGGAAAATATTTTACTAGATAATAAATCTTGTTGACAGAAAAAAATATCATGCAAAGACTAGGTATCAAATGTTGACCTTTTTCAAGGAATTTTTATTCTTTTTTATCATTTATATTATTTATTTTCCCTTATATATCAAAGAGAATTATTTCTTGTCTCGCATACTTAGATATGTCTAAACCCTTAGTTGTGTGTTTTTATTCTTTTACTGTAAATCTTGATTCCATTTCCTCCCACTAAATTAAATAATAAAAATGATGTTTGCATTACTGTCCCTCCTGAAAATTACCAGTTATGTCAACCCATAAATAAAAACACCGATTTACCTTAATTGACAGTCACTCTTGTTCCTTCGAATCACCCACTGACACTCAACCCAAGATCAAGGAAAGTTTCAAAACCTTGAAGTTGACATCTGTTTTTCACAATTATCCTCTTAAGTGTTTCAAATATCTTCCTGAGGTCAATGAGGAAAATAATGTTATAGCTGAGCAACATTTGCTAAAATTTGAATAAGTTTCATGCATAGGATTGATGAAAAAGGTCATCTCACACCAAGCAAAGATAGATCGATGCTTCTCCTATTAGGGTTTCTAGAAAAAAATCCCGTTTCCCCTACCCTTTGCGTCCTTGGCTTCTCTGACCTGTGACGCTGCTGATCTCCTCGCCATGGTCATGCCATCCAGAGGGGTGGGCTTTGCCCCCCTTCCCTCTTCAAATCCCTCTCCTAACAAGTCATTCAATGCAGAAACACGAGTCGGTCAAGGCCCTGACCCAAATGATGTCCCTCATTCAGATCCTGATAAAAGCAACAATGGAAAAGTTGTTGCAGGTCAGACGGTAGCCAAAGACAAAGGAATAGACCAGAACATCTCAACGTCGTGGCCAAAAGCATTATCTGCAACATGCATTCCTAAACCCATAGAGAGAATAAAAATAGATCTTCCCAGTGATCGATTCAATGCCGAAATCCAATTCATGAGTGATCATGAATTCATAGGCAAGCTCCTCGGATTCTGGCCAACTGAAAAAGGCTTGCAAGGCTTGATAGCCTCCAAATGGAAACCTAAGGGTCAAGTCGCTCTGCAAATAGGACCCAAAGGTTTTTTCAACGCTATCTTCAACTGCATAGAAGACAAAACTTGAATATTCAAAGGAGAGCCGCATTTCTTCAACTCTGCAGGCTTATATCTTCGAGAATGGAAAGCAAGGTTCGATCCAAACAAAGACGACTTCTCCGGGGCTCCGGTATGGATATGCCTGTATTCTCTTCCAGTGGAATATTGTAATGAAGAGGCATTAAAGGACATTGGCAATAGCGTAGGAGCTTTCATCAAAGTAGTTTAGGAAACCAAACATCGTAGATATGCCTCCTATGCAAGCATATGCATTCACATGCATCTAGCCAAAGAAATCACGGATACGGTAAGTTTATTTCATGATGATTATGAATGGGAACAAACTATAGACTATGAGCACATACCTTTTCATTGCAGAAAATGCCATGAGCATGGCCATATTTTTAGGGGACTGCCCTCTAAATCTTCACTCGAAAGTACTTGAATCAGAGACAAGTAAAGACACTGAAGGATTCACGAGAGTTCCTAACCACAGAAAGCATACCAAGAAAACTCCAAGAGCTCCAGAAAATCCCAAGAAACTTGAAAGTCGGAAGAGCTTTAGAATCTTGTCTTCTCCATCCTTCACAGAGGATCATTCTCTCTTCCCATCTTCAGAACCCTCCCCCTCCACCCCTATACCCCCCCCACACATCCTTTAGCTACACCTTCTAAGTCCACTCATATCAGCACTCCTGCTTCAATCTCTACTGACAAACATTTCGCCTCAGAAACAACCATACAATCCTCTGCTATGGAGGTTGACACTTATCTAGCCCACAACAGCAATCAAAGGTTAGATGAGGAGGAGCAAGACAAACTATCACTCATGGAAGAAGGACTAGAAGGTGAAGGTCTAATAGGTCTGGACCTACTCATATTGGAAGAAGCATGTCTACAGAAAGATTTTAGTGAAATTCCCCCAAGGGAGATCGAAAGACTTGAAGGAGTTCTGATCAAAGCACAACAAAATAAATATCTCGGCATTCAAGCAGGTAGCCCTTGGGATGGTAAAAAAAGTCTTGAAAGACACGAAAAAACGAGGGCACAAAATTGATTTACAAAGGACTATCATTATTGGAGCAATGCTGGTGGATTCTGGAGAATTCCCCAAGTTGACCAAGTTCTATAAAGCTCTTCCCCATGGTACCTCATGAAGTTAGTTTCATGGAATGTGTGAGGGCTTAACAACCCTGCAAAACATAGAATGTTAAAAAACATGATTCAGCAAGAAAGGCCCTCACTAGTCTTTCTACAAGAAACCAAAGGCAATAGCACTGCACTGGAGAAAATTCTAAACAAAGTTTGGACAGGTTGTAGTTCAGTCCCTGTGGATGCATCAGGTGCTTCTGGAGGGCTGGCAATCTTATGGAACCCTCAAATCGTCTCTCTTTAAGATTTCCATGCCTCTCACTTCTTAATTTCAGCTACCTTCCACCTCATAGGCACCAACATCCATGGTCTTCTCACTAATGTGTACTTTCCTCAATATCTTTAGAAAAAGATGGATTTGTTGAACTCTCTTACAGCTCTCAGTGCTGGCAGAAGCCATCCCCTATGGATAAGTGGTGGAGACTACAACATTATTACAGAGCTGGAGGAAAAATCTAGAGGCTGAGCAAGACTGGAAGGAGACAACATTGGCTTCAAAGACTTCATATCAAGCAATCAGCTCTTGGATCTTCAAACCTCAAATGGTACATTTAATTGGACCAACAAATTAAGAGTATCTCAACACATAGCCTCTAGACTTGATCGTTTTCTCTTATCGGATAATGCCATCCACCTAGGCGAAGAATTTCACACTTCCATTCTGCCTCAGGCAAGCTCAGATCACTGGCCCATAATGCTTCAGTGGTCACATCCAGAGTCAAAGAGCAATAGACCATTCCACTTCAAATCCTTTTGGTTCTCCCATCCTAACTTCAAAGATGTGGTAATAGCTACCTGGAAATCCTTCACTCCCCCTATAGGAGCCAAGATGTTTCAATTTCAACAAAAGTTAAAACATCTCAAGGAAGTTCTGAAAACCTGGAATCGCACTCAGTTTGGCAACATATTCGATCAAAGGAAAGCATTGGAGCAGCAAATGAATATGCTGCAACAGTGTATCATATTAGAGGGTCAAAAGGAGGAATATGCACTACAAGAACAAATTCTCCTAAACCAGATTGAAACATGCAGGCAGCAAGAAGAGACTCTATGGCGACAAAAAACTAGGATCATATGGCTTAGAGATAGGGAGAAAATACTAATTCCTTTCACAAGTCAACCATTCAAAGGAGAATGCGCAATAACATCGCCTTCATCAACAATCAACAAATGGAGCGCTTGGAGATGCATGAAAACATTGTACAGGAATTCCAAGAATACTTTCAGAACACTCTTAAAGAACTGTCGGGTAGCAGAAATCAAGCCATACAAAATATAGTGTAGCAAGTTCCTAAAATCATTAATGAGGACCACAACAATAGGCTTCTCCAACCTATCTCCTTGCAGGAAGTGGAGGAGGCAATGGCCGAACTGAAGGATGGTAAGGCGCCTGATCTTGACGGATTCACAACCAACTTATTTCATGCTTTCTGGGAGGTTATTAAAATAGAGGTTTGGGAGCTAGTGGATGAATCTCAGTCGATGCATTGGGTCCTTCCTTCCCTAAATATGACCTTCATAGCACTCGTTCCTAAAATGGAAGAATCCAAGACTCCTGACAAATATAGACCAATTGCATTATGTAATGTCATCTATAAACTTATATCTAAAGTAGTGGCGAACAAACTCAAACCTCTTCTCCCTCTTCTTATCTCACCAGAGCAGACAGGATATGTAGAAGGGCGCCAGATTCTGGATGGCATCATTCTCTCCCGTGAAGTGATCCACTCACTCAAGATATTGAAAAAAACAGGTATGATTCTCAAACTAGATCTCTCCAAATCTTTCAAACTCAGCTGAACTTATATCAAACACATCTTGCTAGCATTCGGTTTGAATGCTACCTGGATGCGATGGATTATGAATCTCATTTCCTCCCCCTACTTCTCCATCCTTCTCAATGGATCCCCCTCCCCTCCTTTTCAACCTTCTCGGGGTATTCATCAAGGAGATCCTCTTTCCCCTTTAATTTTTGTTCTCATGGCTGAGGGGCTAAGCCGCCTTCTTCATTCTGCCTCTTCTTCACATTCCTTAAAGGGAATTTCATTGCATGGCCAGTCCCCTATTAGACACCAATAATTTGTCAACGATAATATGCTTTTTGGTCACCCATTTGTACAAGAAGTCTCTGCCTTCAAACTCCTACTCAATATTTTTTCAGATGCCTCTGGCACTACCATCAATGCCTCCAAATCCCAACTCTTTTTCTTCTACACTCCCGTTCTCACTCAGAGGAACATAGCTGACATTCTAGGTTTTTCTATAGCCAAGCTTCCGTCAAAATATCTCGGAGCTCCCCTGTTTCACTCTACTAGCAAACATGCCTCTTGGAGGACCCTCGTTGACAACTTAGAAACCAAGCTCTCTTCCTGGACTTTCCGCTCCCTCAACATTTCCAGCAGGATCATCCTCATCAAATCAGTTCTTCAAGCAATGCCTCTATATCTTTTCTCAATTTTAGCTGCCCCCAAATGGGTTCTTAGGAATATTCGCAATCTGCAAAGAAATTTGCTTTGGGGCTCATCAGGCCACAGCAGAAAATGGGTTGTGGTCAAATGGACGGAAGTTTGTGTTCCGAAATCGGTAGGGGGACTAGACCTGAGGGATCCACTACACAGCAACAACATCATGGGGGCGCACATATGGTGGAATTGGATCTCTAAACCGTACACTCCCTAGGGTCGTCTCTGGCAGGCCAAATATGCTCCAGGAAGTTCAAAAGAGGAGTTAATCCATTTCAGCCCAACCACTCCTAGCTCGCTAATTTGGAATGCTACCAAGACACATACTGATTTTTTTCAAGAAAACAGCTTTTGGGAAATTCACTAAGGCACCAGTGCAAGATTTTTGGAAGATTCCTGGCAAAAACTTCCAAAACTTGCCTCTCTCTTCAACAAACCCCAGTGGAAAGCAACCATGCAGCAAAATGCTCAAATCCACGTTCATCAATTGTGGCAGTAGCAATCTCCCCAAAAATTTCATCAATGGAAACCGGCAAACACTTGGTAGGCCAATTGGTAGGAGGAAACCTATGAAGAGATTGATCAAGAGCTCAATCTCAGGAAAATCAAACTCTCCGATCAAAAAGACCACTTGAGATGGGGCTATATTGCCAAGGAAGCATATCAAATCCTTCATCACGCCATTCAAATAACAAAATATCAATTATGAGATCACGTCTGGGAACCAAAAATATGGCCCAAGGTCTCCACATTCCTTTGGCTTCTAAGCAAGAAAAGGATCCTCACATGGGATAAGTTACAAAAGCAAGGATTTGTCAGGCCTTCTAGATGCTCCAACTGCAATCTTCACTCAGAGGAAACTAATCATCTCTTGGACACTTGTCCCCTAGTAGCTCAAATGTGGGAGAGAACAACATAATGTAACACAAGAACAGGCAGAAGAGAAGGAAATATCGTCAACACTATCAGAACATGGCCTCGGAATCCTTTCCAAAGTCCCTTTCTCAACGCTCTCTGGAACCATCTGTCAGGGTTTATTTATTGGATAATCTGGAAGGAAAGAAACAGCAGGATCTTCAAGATCCACAGTTCACCTCTAGACACTCTTTGGCTTCTACTCAAGAAGAATCTTCAAGAAACTTTAGCTCTTAGTCAATGGCAAGACTTAGGCATGCCAGTCCCCCCTCAGGAATGACTCATTCTTGTCAACTGGAATTTAGATCTCACCTCCATAGATCTCATCAAGGCCAATAATTCTATCCACTTTGAGTCTGCACACTCTTGGTCTCCACCGATCATCCATCCCTACCAGCTGAACTTCGACGGAGTGGCTAAGGGCAATCCTGGGCCGACTGGATATGGGGGCATCATCAGGAACACTGAGGGTTCTGTTATGCATATGTATCACGGTTCGATAGTTCGAGACACCAACAACGCAACTGAGATTGAAGGTTTATGGCAGGGGTTTTGTGTAGCAGAAAGAAAGAACTTATTCCCTTTAGAGGTTGAAGGGGATTCTCAATTTCTCATGGAATCTGCCATCCAGATACAATCAGGATCCTCAGCTGCAAAGATAGCTTCGAGTTGGAAGCTTCTCAGTAGATTGGAACAAATCGTAGAATGGCTCAAAACCCCTCACAACATCTCCTTCAAGCACATTCGATAAACAGCTAACAAGGCTATAGATAGACTCCCTAATCAAGGGGCCGATCAGTAGCTCCCCTTCTTCTCTGGTCTGTTGAATTGTTCCAATGATTCACAACACAAAAGTGATTGCACTCTTCTGGTGCAACAAGATCTATCCCTTCCAGATCCGGGTGTTTGCCGACAACATAGGCACGTGGCCAGCGGTTTGGATGAGCGCGTGGTTGATCCTCAATGCCACACAGCCTCACGCAGCTCTGGTCATAACTCTTCCTCTGCTCCAACTTAATGAGACTTTAATAATGCCAGTACGTCCATCTACGCCGGTTAATTTCTTGATCATGGCTCTATCAACTTGCCATAATCACATTTATCCTCTCCGCTCTAGCTCCTTCTCCATCGCAGTTGCAGCAGCTCGTTATCAGCCTCTCTCAGAAGTAAACCAGGCTTTGATTTGCTCGCAGATCTTCTAGCTTTGCCTTCAAACCATCCTCTGTTTCCCCTGCTCTTTAGTTCGCCTCCCACTTGATGCCCTGAGCTCTGAAGCCAAGTTAGTTTTCTCACTTCCCTGCTTCCTTCATCTTCCATGAAGGCAAGATCATTCCGCCCCTCCAGCTATGCCGAAATTGCAACACCGTATGAGTTGCAAAAGGGGCAGCTCGTGCAGGAAAATTGGGCGCCAGGCCGCCTCCTCCCCGATAGACTCTTCAATCTCTGGCCCAGACCTTCACTCAGATAGGTACCCTGCTACTCGGAGTGGCTGGAGTAGGGGAACAGGATTATAGATAACTGCACCAAGCTCCCTCCATTCCATGACTAACACTGCTTGGTTACGTTTCCCCTGCAGCCATGGCACTTCTTCCTTTATGGCCACGGTTACGATCGAGCTAAGCGAGCTCAATTCAAGTCCAAGGGTTGGTTCCATCAGAGTGACTTTGGACAAGCCAGCGGAAGACGAACTAGGCCCCATCCAGAAAAACCTCGATCAGAGCAAAGCTTTAGGCTCTGGTAAAGGAAAATATCCTCAAAGCATGAAGCTTTAGGAGAGCTCCTCTGATGATGACGATGATTACAAATATGGATGCTGCATCGCAGAGGAGCCACCTAATCCCTCTCCCGATACTTAACCAAGTTGGTACTTTTTGCTTTTCTTGGATTTTTGCCAACTAGAGAAGGTTCACTCATCACTTTCCTAGATATGTTTACAAGCGTATTAGATCATACTGCCAGTTTTTCACTCAAAAGGGGCATTCTGCCAGCCTTCAATTTCCAATTTTGGTCGCAGTCACAGTTACCTTTGTTTTCAGTTATGGGTGGTTGTGTTACTGGTCACAACCACCAGCTCTAGTTTTACTGTCTGGGTTGTCGTATAGCTCCAGTTTATTTCTCAATTCCAAGTTTTGGTTGTTGTATAGGCCCAAATTAACTCTCAATTCCAAGTACAACTATGGGGTTTTCGGTATTTTTGCCTGACCCATGACAGACTCTCTACAGCTCGTGAAGACAATACTCTACTGGACTTCAGCAACCAAATATACTTTTCTTGTAATCATGCCACAATTTTGGGCCAGCTCTACAAGGTCACGGCCTAGGTGTAAAATATTTTTGTTTTAGTAGAGAAGTAGCCTTATTCAGAAAAAAAAAAGGATAATATTCATGAGGATGTAGTTCTGAGATTATTTTATCATTCTTTAAAAGATGATTCTCAACAGTGGTTATATTTTAAAGAAAAATTTAAGTAGTTCATGGCAATATTTCAAGAAGTTTTCTTAAGGTATTGGAGTAAGAGCAGTGAGACTGTTACCAGATTCAATAAAAGATTTTTTATTTTTTTTTAACATGCTAAAGGACATTCATACTTCAGAAGTTTCCACTATGATATATTACTCAACAACCCATCATCCTGATATGGCATCCTATGTGAGGGAGAGGAAACCTACAACCCCAAAACAAATGTTTAATAATGCCAGAGAAATTTAAAATAACATGAGGGCTTATGGGAAACTTCCAAGGAAAATCTTGTATGGTTATTTAAATGTGGAGGAGCAGGATAAAGAATCTCAATAGAAAAAATCATATTTGGTTTTGTATGAGTTTCAAAATGAATATTTCTTATCTTTACATTTTTCTTTCCTTCATGATCTCACATCTTGTAAATGTGATCTTTCTAAGGAGTTGAAATGTTTTCCCGCCATGATATCATGATATGTGCAAAAGACAAATTTTCCACTTATGAATAAATTAATGAGTTTTATGTGAGTTTTACTAAAGATGGTTTATGCATATTGATTTCAAATTCTCATTTGTACCAAGAGTTTTGTTTTCAATAGTTAAAATATCCCTTATAAAAAATTATTACATCATCAATTTATTGAAGTGATGCATTTGTTAGATTCTCTAAATCCTTATTTCCACATTAATTTTGATTTAGAAAGAGACTAATAATTGAAAAAAGAGTTGTGTAGACATATCTCTGAGGAAAAAAGGAATTTATCAGGTTCTTTCTTTGAAGTCATTAATCTCTAACCAACATCAAAGGGATTTGGTGACTATAAGGACAATCTCAACTAGTGAAATAAATATCAACAAATTGTTCAGAATCAAAAGAAAATATTCAAGCTGATCAAGATGATATATTTCTTCATGTTTTTTATGATATTGTATCACATTATATGGTAGCTTTATACAGTGGGAATCCACCATTAATGTCGGGGTATGTATCAATTTTTCTTTCTCAACAATGTTTATTATTCATGACTATTTCATTTTCAAAATTGAGCAGAGTCATGTAAGGTCAGCTACACAGAAGTTAACATGGCTGAGATGGGAATTTTTTTTCGACTAACAGTCCGGAGTTGGTCTATGAATAATAATATCTAGTGTACATAAATGAACTCACGAGTTTGACATTTAATTTATAGTTGTGGAAGTGTTTGATATAACATTTCAGTTTATGAGTAAGGAACAAAGGTCCAGAATATAAACGTTTCAAAGAGATTCTAGTTTTCAAGGTTTTGAAAGTTGATTGTGTACAATATCATATATGACTCCATATCCCAACAAGGCATTCGGTCTATTGTCCTCAGTGTTCTGCAACTGATACATTATTCCTGATTGGAGCTGATGTTGTAGAATAAATTTACAAAGCTAAAAGGATCAATATTTTTCAAGTAAATCTAGATGGGGATCAAAATAAATGAATATATCGTAAGTGGGATTCCTACGAGAGTTCAATTTGGATGATGTGTTGTGCTCTTGTCATCCAATTGAAGATTCCCAATGATTCTCTAAGGAAGTATATTTTACTAATGTTGTAAAATTTGCAGAGGAAGACATTAAGGAGGCAACTAAAGATTGCATGGAAGATATGATTCACAATATGTGTTAGGGAAGCTGCATGGACATAATTAAAAAAAAAGAGCCGTCATTCTATGAAAATATTTTGAAAAAGGATCCTTTGAGAGATCCCAATATAACATATCAAATATGGACTTTGCGTGCTCTAGGTGTGACATTGAGAATCAACCATCAATGTGCTTACAAATGAGAAGTGCCATTATAGATGCACTTTCTCATTTCATAAACGAAGTGGAATATTTTCAAACTAGTCTTCAATTCTTTCCGTTTTCTATCAAGATAGATTATGAATTTGGGTTCATGGAATGGTTCAAATAAATATAAACTATGTGGGTTTAAATGTAGAGAGTGTAAGAATTTACAGGGTAAGTTCCTCAGACAGAACACCAAAAGGACACCACTCACAAACAGATCACAGATCAATACACCAGTATTTTGACGTGGTTAAAACCCTCAAAGAGGGAAACAATCCATGGCCTGTGCCAACGTGGCCATTCCAAGAAATTTATTAATAAAAGAATGAAAATTTACATAAGCTTCTCTCATGCACGGTTAACCTACAAATGACCCTCCACGTGCTTTAAATAGAATTCATGGACAATTCAAGTGTCAAGCCACGGATCAAGTGTCGGTAATACCAAGGAGAGAATGAACCATCGGATCATTACATATCGTGACCGCCGGATTGTAAGTTACAAATGTACATAGTAAAGAAACACACTTTACCTAAATCTATACTAGACCAAGTTATACTTAACTATTCCTATGTGTCGGAATATCCTAACATCCCCCCTTCAGAACAACTTGGGATAGGATTGAAGTATTTACAAATATGACACAATAGGAGAAGGAAGGAGGCACTAGAGCCTATCCCCCCTTAGTGACAACTTCCTGAACTCCAACCGTAAATCAAAGTTTAGTAAACTTCGCCTCTGTGAGAGCCTTTGTAAAGATGTCTGCAACTTGATCATCTGTTGAACAATATTGCACTTCAAGAACATGGTCATGAATGAGCTTTCTGATGAAGTGCATGTGTAGTTCAATGTGTTTTCTACGCTAATGCTAAACTGGATCTTTGCACAGCTGAATGGCACTTTGATTATCACACCAAAGTCTAGTCGGATGCTGCTGCTGAAAGCCAAACTCTGATAGGATCTGACGAACCCACAAGGCTTTCTTACTAGCTTCTACGACACCACGATACTCTGCTTCTGCTGAAGAAAAAGAAATGGCAGCTTGTTTCTCGCAAGCCCATGTAATAGGTCCTAAAACAAGAGAGAACACATAACCAGCAGTAGACTTCCGATCATCAGGGTCACCAGCCCAATCGGAATCAGTGAAACCAACCAATAGAGGAGATGCTTCAGCACTGTAATGAATGCCAAATTGAACTGTACCTCGAACATAACGAAGTATTCATTTTTTTTCTTTCCAATGACTTTCATGTGGGGTTTTCATAAACTGAGCAACAAGGCCAACAACAAATGAAAGTTCAGGATGAGTATGGGTTAGATACAAAATTTTTCCTACAAGTTGACGGTATAAGGTAGCATCAACTTCAGGGGAAGAATAGGTGACTGAAAGTTTGACTCTAGACTGAAAGGGAGAAGGAGCTGGCTTACAATCCTCCATTTGAAAAACGCGTAGAAGATCACAGGCATACTTGGATTGGGAGAGGAAAATGCCTTCCTTGGATTACAAGACTTGAAGACCGAGAAAATAATGTAAATGTCCTAAGTTTGTCATTTCAAACTTCTTTTTAAGGCTGGACTTCACATGGTTAATAAGGTTGGGATCACTACCAGTGAGGATAAGATCATCAACATAAAGAACAAGAATGATAAGAGACTTGCCCACTTTCTTGGTGTAGACAATATTGTCAGAATGACACCTAGAAAAGCTAGATTCTAAAAGAAAGCTATCCATTTTGGCATACCAAGCCCAAGGAGCTTGCTTGAGACCATAAAGGGATTTCTTAAGACAACATACAAGGCTGGAGTCTATTTGCATAAACCCAATAGGTTGTTCCATGTAGATTTCTTCATGCAAGTCCCCATGCAAGAAGGTGGATTTAATATCCCTATGATGGACTTCCCATTTAAAGGAGGCAGCAAGGGAAAGAACAAGGTGGACAGAGTTCATTTTGGCAACAGGGGAGAAGGTTTCAGTATAATCATTGCCCTCAACTTGTGAAAAGCCCTTGGCAACAAGTCGAGCTTTATGTTTAACTTCTTTCCCATCTGGTCCATACTTGGTTCTGTAAACCCATTTGCATCTAACAGGTTTTCGTCCCTTTGGTAGAGGAACAAGATCCCATGTATCGTTTGCCAATAATGAACGATATTCTTCATTCATAGCTGCATCCCAATCTGGCTGGCCTGAAGCTTCTGCAAAGGTGTCAGGATCATAATTTGCTGACACTTGAGCCAGTAAAGAAGAGGCTCTTTCAAACTGAGAACGGGTACGTCGCTGATATGTAGGATCACCGACAAGATCACCTGCTGCATCTCGAGTAGCTTGGACCCATTTTGGAAGTGAAGGAGCTGAAGGAGGTTCCTGCTGAGAAGGTGGGGGAGGATTGTCATCCTCACTTTCATCATCTGAAGAAGAAATATGTTCAAAAGTAGAAGAGATAGAGAGAGGTGGCACATGCGCCGAACTAGGCTCGTAAGACAATTTATTTTCATCAAACTTTACATCTCTTCTGATGATAACATTTTTGGACTTAAATGGAATAAGTCTATATCCTTTGAAATCTTTATAATATCCAACAAAGATACATTTTTCACGCTTAGGCTCTAAAGCTTTACGTTTGTCATCTAGAATATGGGCCCATGCTTCACTTCCAAAAACACGAAAGTGACTCACATTTTATTTAATAGAGCTCCATGCTTCTTTTGGAGTGATATTCTTTAAAGCCTTAGTAGGAGTACGATTTAGTATGTAATCTGCACAGCTAATTGCTTCTACCCAATAGTTAAGACTAAGTTCTTTAGATTGAAGCATACAATTAGCCATTTCCTTTAAGGTGCGATTCTTCCTTTCAGCTACACCATTTTGTTGTGGAGTATATGGAATAGTATGTTGCATTTGGATTCCATGCTCAGTGCAAAAGTTGATGAAGTCGTTTTTAACATATTCTCCGCCATTATCTGATCTTAGCTTAAGAATTTGATGTCCAGATTGTTTTTCAACAAAGGCCTTAAAGGCCAAGAATTTGTTAAATACTTCACTCTTGAGTTTTAATAAATATACCCAAGTGCGTCTGGAGAAATCATCAATGAAACTTAGGAAATACTGGTAGCCAGAGAAAGAAACAACTCGAAGTGGACCACATAAATCACTATGCACAAGCTGTAGAGGGGCCGAGGCATGCCAAGAGGCACGTTTTTCAAAACTGTCCCGATGATGTTTTCTGAGTACACATCCGGAACAAACACCATCTCTGCAAGATACTATTGGAATACCTCTCACCATATTTTCTTTACATAGATTCTGAAGGGAGCGATAGTTTAAGTGACCAAATCGCTCATGCCAAAGTTTGCTCACTTCATCATTATGAGCAACAAATACTAAGGGATGATTTGATGACCCAATGTTGTGAAAACTATACAACCTTTTAGAATCATCAGCAATGCCAGTGGCTAAAATCTATCTAGGATAATTTAGGTCCTTGATTACAACATCGTGAGGTGAAAATTCAACGATTTTACCTTCACTTGAATGAGTTATCTGATATACAGATAGAAGGTTGGAGGATAAGGTTGGAACAAATAATACATCATTAAATTGATCATTGTTTATATGAATAGTTCCAGTCGCTACAACACTAGGAGATCTATCATCACCAACGTATATATTTTTGGTGTTACAATCATTTAAAGAAGAAAACATGGCTTTATTTTTGGCCATGTGATAAGAAGCTCCAGAACCAATGAGCCACTCATGAGAATGAGAGGAAGAAGATACATGTAGTGCATATCCAGAACGAGATGCTTGACAACCACATGCAGAAAGTGCCATTCCTGAAGATGAATTTGAAGAGTGCTCCAAATGGATGTTATGCATCTTCCTTGTTCCTTCCAAGGCTTCCATCTTCTTAAAGAATTTAGATTCTAAGTGGCCATCTCGATTACAAAAGTTGCAATGTCTATCAGTCTTCTTGCCTTTGTTTTATTTGCCTTATCATTCTGGTGAAATGATTTTTCATTTTGAGGCTGAAATTGCTTAGGACCCTTGTTTGGTTTAGGACCATTCTTTTTAGGATATGACTTCTTAGGATTCTTTGAGTTTGGTTGTTGCTGGATAGTTAACGCTTTCATGGAAGAGTTTCCAAGATTAAGAAGACCAAGGTGTAAGAGTTTTTCTTGTTCTCTTATTAAAGAATCACAAAAAGCATCAAAGGAAGGGGGCTTGTAGTCAGCTCATTAAGAAATGAAGGCTTCTCTTGTAGAATGGAAGGTGGAAAAAAACACAGTGTAGGCTGGTCCCAACTTAGTAAGAATGCAATAGACAAGGGAACTATCTTCTTTCTTAACTTTAACACCTTCCAAGAGAAGTCTAATGGTCTTGAACTTGGACAAGAAATCTTCAATGCAAGAAAAATCATTGGGGTTTAATGTAAGCAACTCATTTTCAAGTTGATGGGCTCTAAGTTCACTTTTTATCCCAAAAACTTTGGTAAGCTGCTCCATTGCTTTATCAGGAGTATCAAGTTCAGCAATATGGAATCTAAGATCGGGAGAGATAGACATCCCTATCAACCCACGTGCTTGATCTTGCCTATTTTCCCATTTTGCTGCTTTCTCTTCATCTTTTGGCTTGGTTTCTTGGCCTGTGGCTATTCGGTAAAGACCTTTACTTCTAAGTAAATCCACAATGTAGGACCACCATTGGAAGTAGTTGGTGTTGTCAAGGATAACTTGGCATGAACTTTCCATTTTGATAGAAGTTGAAGCTATATATATGCTGAAACTAAGTGTTCCAATGGAAAGAGCTTGAAAAATTGGGCTGGTTAAAAAAAAACGGCTCTGAAAACGGCTTCCGGATGAAGAAGTTATGACCTTTTTAAAAAATGTTGATGAAGGCGCCGACAAAGTGCGGGAATGTGCGGAAATGAAAAAAAATGCTCATTTTTCAACAAAAAGGAGATTTGAACCCAAGACCTCTACTCTCTTAAATTAGCTTTGAACCAAGTGAGATATACAAAAATATAGATAGAGAGAGAGAGAGAGGGGGGGGGGTGGCTTTCTCCCAACACAACAGATCAGTCCTCTCGGCCCGAAAGCAGTCAGAAACAACAGATCTAGGAGATGGTAGTCGCATGCAGTTCTACCGGCTTCATATTTGGATCAGTAATGGATGCGACCCTCAAATAGCTCTGATACCATGTAAGAATTTATAGGGTAAGTTCCTCAGACAGAACACCAAAAGGACACTACTCACAAATAGATCACAGATCAATACACCAGTATTTTGACGTGGTTAAAACCCTCAAAGAGGGAAACAATCCACGGCCTGTGCCAACGTGGCCACTACGAACAATTTATTAATAAAAGAATGAAAATTTACATAAGCTTCTCTCATGCACGGTTAACCTACAAATGACCCTCCATGCACTTTAAATAGAATTCATGGACCAATCGGGTGTCAAGCCACGGATCAAGTGTCGGTAATACTGCGGAGAGAATGAACCATTGGATCACTACATATCGTGATCATCGGATTGTAAGTTACAAATGTACATAGTAAAGAAACACACTTTACCTAACTCTATACTAGACCAAGTTATACTTAACTATTCCTATGTGTCGGAATATCCTAACAAAGAGATCAAAAATAAACAAGGAAAAACAACATGGAAAACAATATGATGGATATGTTCCATTCAATGATAATGATTTGCTTAAATGGTGGGATGAGTAACTTGAGACAGAAGTCGATATGAAATTATTTAGAGAGGTCAACTTTAGCATGAGTTAGATGTCTAATAAATACTAAAATGTAAAGCAAACCAATTTAGCATATACAAAAAGCCTAAACATTTTATTTGCTACAATCATCAACTACTCTTGACAAGAGGGAAAAATAGATATAAAACTTGTAAAAGAGCAACTAATAATCAAATTTTATTAATTTGGAAGAAGATGTGCAAGCTTACTATTTTTTAAATCTTATGAGTTGTATCAAGCTACAAAAGTAGTTACTTATTCCTGAACTTAGAGAGAGCATGTGAAAAACTTATCAGATTATGCATGTTTTTCCTACCATGTGATCAAAATGTGAAATTTTTTACAAAGTGTTTCGTTGAAGGAGGAAAATTTTAGTGGATCCAATGACAATGAGAATAAGCATATTTGGTGGCTTTGACATTGACATAAATGTTACACTGTGATTTCAGTACGTGTCCTTATTATTTGTAGACACACTAATTTCCATGGTTTCCAAAGGCTTCTTATCCATATCACACACACACACACACACACGAACACACATATATATGAATTAGTGGGGTACGATATATATCATAATGTGAAGAGGAAAAGGGACAAGTAGCATTTAAAATAATTTTTTTTCATAATTTAGTGATGAGGAATCCCCTTTTAAATATGTAGCACAAAGAAACAAAGTTATATATAGACACCTATGCTCTTCTTTCATAGGTGTATATTTTCGCGAAGAGTCTAGTAGATGGAAGGAAATTGTAAGTAGATATGTTCCAATTTGAACTTGAATTGGATATAAATTTGAGTACCAAACTTCTCATCATGTATTCCAAATGTTGGAAGATGTTGAATACACATTGTGTGGCTGATAAAAGGGCTTGAAAGAAACATTATTTGTGGAATGTGATGACTACATGATTCAAAAACCATTGCTCCTTCCAATGTTGAATTTGAATAAAATGGAAAATAAGAACCATGCTTTTCTCAACCACCTTCTGGATGAATTAGAAATGAATTTCAAGAAACAGCGACATGGAAATCTTGCAGAAGCAATGATTGACTTCAACATGGGAAAATTCAAAAATTTGTGAATGACTTGAGATATTTTTCTCATTCTTTAAAAGGGTATACACTCATTGAGGGATCCTATGTTGTAATGGAGCCTATAGATATTCATTACCTTTCCATCAATATTTTACTCATGTGCATCCATGAAATGGTCCTCAAGAGTATATCCCTTTTTCATTAAATGTTTAGGAGTGGTTCAATCCATTTTCAGATTGATCTAACATGAATACTTCATATTTTAGAATCCATATTTAATTCCTTTGAGGATTCTTAAATATATTTCTAGAAATTTCCTCTTGAGGTTTTGTTTAGTTGTTATGGTTTATCTTGCATACTTCTAAATTAAGAACTCGGTGCTTCATGTAATGAAGAAGGAAGTGAAAAGGAAAACCATTATATAATACTTGGTTGAACGTGCAAGCTTTCTTTTGTGGCTTTCCTTTGTTGGCTCAAATATACTCAAACAAAATTTATAATAGTAGAGATGATTCAATATCTACTATCACAAAGAAGTACCATTTAGTGGCTACTTACAAATGGTCTAGAGAAACTCTCTCAAATTTTATTCAACTTTTCCATAAGGGAGAGATACATTCATCAAATATGTTCTTAGTATTCTCACATTTGTATTTAGCTTATCTCAACAATGATTTTTATGAATTCATCATTCATGGAGGGAAAACCAAAATGAATTGCAAACATGTGAATAGAAGATCCTTTGACAAGAGTTGATGAACTACCTATCACTTTTTTGGATCCGACGACATGCAAGGGGTCAACACTATCAAAATTTAACAAGAGAGAGGGTGTCACAAAGTTGTAATGTAATATCCATTGACACACCAATCGACGCTCCAAATTTAATGTGACATCTCTGCCCCGTCGTTTCTGAAACCTCTGGAGGGGGGTTCACATAGTTCTTTTTGGTATTCACAAAACAAACAACAATTTTGGCATATACAATGTAAAGGAGGGGCCCACATATCCTCAATAATTTCTAACTTTGTATGAAAATTTATATGGGTTTAATAAAACCCTACAAATATATTGTAAAAATTGGGTGGGATTTATTTATGAAAGGGGATTCTTTTATTATTATATATTATTATATTATTTAATATTAAAAACATTAAAATTTACAATTTTCATTTTTACTATTTGATAAAAAGAGGGAAGTTTTATAACTATAACCAAATCAATTTCGTAACTGATTAGTGGACACTTAGTCCTGGGAAGGGAAGCAAAGTGTGAAATGAGGATTTTGTAAGGGTTCAAAGGTTTTCAAATTTTTGAAAAAGATTTAATGTTACATCTTCCTTGGAAATTAATAAACAAAATGAGACTGATTCCAAATCTTTGGTGTATTGATGTTCTATTTGTATGTATTTTATTTCATTTATGTTTTATTCTACAAGGTTATATCATGCAGCGAGGTTATTTTGAAATATATACATAACCACCTACCCTATCATAGATAACAGATAATACTTGTGTGGTTATTGAAGAAATCCTTAAAGAGCACTCCATGGCCTCACCATTTTCATCTTCTTCGTTTGCATTGTTTCATTCATCATTGCCAATATTAGGGTGTAAATATTGGATTCCTTTTGTCCCAAGTTCATAAACCCAATTTTGGACTATTTCCACTTTCCAGTAATAAATTTTAAAATGTATAGTGCTTAAAGTAAAGGCTAGTTTGTTGATTAGATTTGTCTCCAATAGTAGGTTGAGATTACACCTATGGGTGCTCTGTCTCTGAGCAAGTATTTTCTAAAACTGTTTATTAGTTTTGTGAATGTATTGGGCACTAACCTCCTAGATCCAAAGGTTTTATCCATAGAAAATCATACACATGGCATATGACAAACAAATCCAGCTAGTATTTCTCAATCATAATCACATTATCTTTAATCACAATATTTTCATCTATTAATCATTTATGTGATTCAAGGTAATATTTCTAACTATGAGTCATTTATCACAATACGTATATAGGTAATCAAAGAGAATATAATTATCTAATGACATAAATGATCAAATATTCATAAGAACATCAATTTCATATTGTCTTAGCCCTCCCTAAAGACATCCAAAAATTTAGTGTCATGAATTCCTAAAAATATAATAGAGGATTCCCTTGAACCACAGTGTTAGTAACTCCTACCACCCCCCCCGCAACCCAGTGTTAGACTTCTTTCTTTTTAATAAAATAGTCAAAAATCATTCAAAAAATTACAACTCCTTAACTCATGTAGTGTCCTGCTAGTCCTGAGCATAGGTCTAGTCATTATCTACCATTGGTACCTTTAAATTCAGAGTGGCTTTATCTTTGCATTCATTTCCATACATATTCCATCGAAAACATTTATAGATACAATTATGTTAGTTTTTGGTGATCTTCCACCCATGACACCTATCTCTAGTCAAGTTAGATTTTATTGGTCAGATCATCCAAACAATGTCACCCCTTTTACCAAAATGTAGATATTTTAATGTCCTTTCTTGGACCATAACTCATTTTCACTATTTTTTGGAAGTTAGGAGTCTAATATCTAATGTGGTGTTTCCTCTGATATTCCCAAAAATAATAGTAAATCAAATTCTTTCATTTTACTACCAAAAGAAATATTTACATTCTCAAAGAAAATTTACTTTTCACCTTTTAGCTTTTCAGTGACATGCCATCCTAGAAAATCATAAAATCATTTTAAAATAGATTTACCACTTTTCCTTTACGGTATTTTTCAATCCGCATTTTAAAAATAGGAAATAAAGTTACAATTTCATTCCCACTATCATCGAATTTTCCCTTGAAGCATTTCCAATTACCACTGATGATTTTTACAAGCTCATGATCCCTTGAAAACGTTTAGGCCCTACTACCTGAGCATCCTTGTTTTTTTGGCCTTTAATTAGGGGGCCCACGAAATCCAATAGTTCGCACGAATCATAACTAACATCTTATGTCATGTGGGTGGTGTTCATTTCAAGTTTCCATCACATAATAATCAACATGCATTTTAGAGAAATTATCACTATATGTTCTATGCACAAATATTGCACATGTTTGCATAACAATAAACAATATAGCTTCACATTTCCATTCCCATGTTGCATCACAACCTTTTACCTCTCACTCGTTCTTATGTTTTCTGTTGTTGGAATATTAGTGACATCACTATGTTGTCATTAAAGTAACCCTAGTTAATCAAAGTGGCAACATTAGTCACAACCATACCTCATAAAATCATACTCTTCTCAAAATCATGTTATTTTCAAAACATCTTGTCAAATATATTCAAGACGTATTTCAATTTTCAGATGCATAAATGTTTTTCAATAGTTTAACAAAGTAGAAAGGTAGTTGTCTTTTCAATTTTCCAGTTACAGAAATAATTTCCATGTGTTAAGAGTAAGCATAGAAAAGGATACATCCTCCAAACAATACACCCAAGGAAAATTGAAACAATGTTACCACAAAGATGTTTTCCATAATAATAATCAATGGAACATGACCTTCTAATAGATATATATCCATTTTGATCCAACTATTATCATCCATCATAGTTCTAATCTACGCAAAATGATATTTCATTTTCATGTGTATATGTCTAAACATACATCACCATGCAACATTAATAGCTCGAGGACAATAATGCAAAATTTCAAGTCAAAGAAATCAATAATGTTAACTGATTAAACTATGCCATCTAGATTTTTTTTAGTAATGATGAATATGACACCAAAATTCCACAACATAATCAACCTTGCTAATTAGGTTTGATATGTAATATCAACAATAATATTCAAGGAGATTATATGACTCCCTAAAGGATGAAAATGAAATATTTTTTTAGAGGCATGATGTATACACGCTCCTCATACTAACACTATCATTGAAACATCAACTTGTAGAATTACATTGACACGTCTGAGTTTGAGTAGTCAACATAATCAACACCATATAGTTGTTACTAGTTTTATCATTAATTTTGTAGAATAAACATAATGTATATAATCGCACATGTTCCCATTATTTTAAAATGCATTATTAAGTTATCAGATAATCTTTGTTGCCCTTATCATACCAGCTACCATTTATGCGTGTCTATATAAAATTCTAGAACCCTTTTTCCTTTATGTTCTTATTATAACAATGAATTTCTATTTATTAGTAACTTGAATAAGACACTATTTTTATCATGATCTAACTTCTTTATAACATTCAAGAACGTAAAATCGTTCTTATGCATGGTTAAACAAATGTCCACTTCTTTAGTTATCATAGTTTGTAGCATACTATCTGAATATGCATAAAATCATATACAATGCTTTAACGATACAATAGTATTAATTTACCATTGGCAATTCATTGTCCATAATAGATACTAGTAATCATTTAAAAGCCAGAAACATACCCAGATTCAATTAACATATTGTCACCATTAATCCAATAATATGACTGTGAACTACTACTATCGAACCGTTTACAACTTTAATAATAATCTTCAACAAAAAATAAAATGATGCATATTCCAATAACTTATTGCAATATATTAAATAGAACATGCCACCAAAATATCATAAATTTAATTCACATTCGAGGAGGTTCTTTCATAATTTTTCTCCAACATTTTAGCATGATATCACCAACATCAAGGACAACCCCTCCCTTTCTACATCCTTTCAACTATCACATTGTTTTTATTATTGATAAAACAATGCATGCATTCATTCCTTTCTCAAAACCATAAGCAATGCAGTGCAATTCAAAGAATTTTCATTTTAATGCATCATTAAACATTATCGTAAGAGTATGGATAAAAAAATTGGTAGTTCATCCACATTATCACTATTCTCTGTGTGGGCATCCTAAATTATCCATAATTTAGTTAAAATCAATGTAAAAAAAAATTTGACTGAATTTTATCAATCATAAGGATTCCAATTCCATCGGCACGGTTATTTTTTAAAGCATTCATTCATTTTATTATCCTTCAAAGTAGGAATTAGCATTATTATGCACTTCATATTAAATGTATTATAATGCAAACATTGCAATGTAATTTTATTTAGTGTCATACTTGATATTTATCCAACTAGTGTCATACATCTACTCCTTCTCATTCATATTGAACCGAGGAGGTGCTAGTGCTACAACCTTCACTTTGATACCACTTGTCACATCCCTCTGTAAATCTTGTGCAAAATACATTGGGTTAATTTTTTTTTATCAATTTTTATTAACATGTGACATCCCACTAATGGCTTATCACATAATTATTCAAAAAATGATATAACCATGATCATTAAGCGAAATAACTTTAGAAATGGAATAATCAAATTTTCTAAAGGAATACTCATTAGTGAAACTTGTTTACATAATGAATTATGTTGTAGCTTGCATCATTAGAATTGTTCAATTAATGAGAGACTAGTAATAACACATTTAATGATGTAATTGACAATGTCATGCAAGGTAGCAATATTATGAAGATAATATAATATGCAAGAAGATAAAAGGACACTAATATTACCATAAAAACCCTAAAGAAGAAAACCAACAAATGTTTAGTTTATTAAAAGTTTCATGAGGGAGTTACCCCTCACTCAATGGTAGCAAGGGATTCCACCCCTTTTCCATTTCTGAAATTTTATGAAAGGAACATAATAGTTAATTCAAACATAATGACCTAGAGGCCATTACATTAGACATGGTTTCATGTTTCTAAAACAGTGTACCCCATTGTTCCTCAAGCATAATGTCTTTGTGGCAGGGTTTTTTACTACAGTTGATGATCTTCCACTCTAAATGTAAGAATAGTTATACATAATGACCTCATCTCGTACAATAGTATTAGTCATAATCCATATTTTGATTGTTGCAAAAATACTTTGCTTAGAAACTATCCCTCCATTATTTATGAAAGTCGTGATTTTATGTTGCAAACACTATCATCGACAAATCTAACATCATGATTATATGAAATATCAATTTATTAAAACCCAAAAAAATATGACTTTTTCATAAAATAAATAAAGTGAGAGTATTGAAATCTAAAATATTCGATCTCTACCAGTTATCATGTCATAACCACTAGTAATCTTCCACGTGATATACTTCTTTTCTTGGAAATACTTTCTTACACATGTATAAATTAGAGTACGAATCGTATACATAGCTAATAGTTTACCTTTATATGCATCATCAAGTACTTAACCATGACTATTGCACATATACAATACCATAATTATTATCTAAAAACACACTTTTAATACATTTAATCCCATGCAAAACTATGGCTAATAATATACTTTTCTTTTAAATACAAACCAAAGGGTAGCAATCTACTTGTTACTTTGAATAAAAGATCATTCTTCTCTTTTCCAATGCAACAATATAATTTAATACTATAAAATACGAACCATAATGTTGTTTTTATTCCCAAAACATAACACAAAAGCAAGTTTCCCATATTTTAAATGAATTAAATAAATGTTCACATTTATATTCCGTGTCTATTTATCCACCTTTCACGTGCATTAATGCATAAAAATTATAAGGGAATGCCTATCCATCCTCATTTCACTGGAATTCCATAAGGATTATAAAATCATGTTTTTTCATCGATCTTTCAATTGCATTAAATAAATGCATTGTAGTTATAAAATGTCAAATACATTGACAGAGGTCAACTTTTATATATAAACGAAAAATATTATAAACTTACTGTTGTATGGACGTGTTGTAAATGTATATATCAACAAAAGAAAACCACATTTATATATATACTATCCTCTTTCATTTGTAGTTATAAAATGGCAAATACATTGACATAGGTGAACTTTTATTTATAAGCGAAAAATGATTATAAACTTATTGTATGGACGTGTTGTAAATGTATTTATATAATTCCACTTGAAAGAGATTAATCTCTTTCATATTATGCATGCCATATGATATTTTACGTTGTATGTTAAAATATGTGTACCATAAAATATATTAAGACATTATTCGCCTCCTATTAAAACATATATAAAAGGAGTAGGCTTAAACAAGTTTTTCGATGAATAAAAAGTTCAACTCTTATTCCGCTAAAAATATCTCGTGCTACATTATAGTAGCTCTCCCATGAACGAGCAGGAAAGAAAAAATGGTTTGAAAAGTAATTTCGGTCACAAAATGCGCTATTTAGAAAAATTAACTTGGTTTAATTCTTTAGATTAAATAGTTTCGCCTGATACATTTTAAAACAACCCTAACACAAGTATTCCATTGCCAGGATCCATTTTTCAAACAAAATGATGTAATTGAAATTTCAAACTTTGATAGCTAATACTCAATTTCTATACGCATTAATAGCTAATACTTGATTGATGTACGCATTAATTGGAAAGACATCAAGTTTTAAATTTTTCAAACAAAATGATGTAATTGACCATTCAAACTTTGATAGCTAATACTCAATTTCTATACACACTAATATCTAATACTTGATTGATGTACACATTAATCGGAAAAACATCAAGTTTTAAATGTTTAAATTTTTGAAGCTTCAAAGATTTCAAGGTTTCTAGCGTCAGGCTGCATTAAAATGACAAGGAATATACTCTATATGTATCATTAAAGGGGTTGTGAAAAATTTCACAGGGATTTGGTGGACCCACCCTATTTTCTTTTTTTCATTTTCTGAAGGAGGATATAGCATGCTCATATCAGATGAGCATTCAAATTATTTGTGTTAATCTATTTGAATTACATGTCATTCTTTACTTCAAAAAATTGTAAGCAATTATTTTTGAGTTCAACTAATTTTAATATTAGAAAACCTTCAATAGAGAGAATCGCCCAATTAACCAGACTCGGATACTTATAGATCAATAATTCTATACAAGAGATTATAACAAATTGAGATCAACAATTCTATAGCAATGCTTATAATAGAGATCAGCGAATAGACTTGGCTCAATGATGATAGGATAATAGAAAAGGGTTTCCATAACTTTACTCTGTAAAACGAAACAAAGCATCTTCAGAATATATTTGAACAAATATTCTGTCAGTTTTCATGTTCTCTAGCAATGACTCAACCTTTTTGGAATCCTCACGAAGTGATCAAACATCGAGCCACCCCATTAAACTCATCCTTTCTCAAGATTTGAGCTTAGAATGGATGATGGTCATTACAAGAGATTCCACAACTAATTCTTGGTGCCAATGGGAGCATGTCAAGTCCATTTAATTCCAAAATATTTTTCATATCATTAAAATTATTATGTTTGGTCGAGTTCGTAGGATATTAGATGCCAAATGAAAAACATAATATGACATAAACATGCCTTTCACCATTTTTAATCTTAGAACAAACCACACTAGTAAGGCAATTTTTTTTAATTGGAAAAAACCAGAGTTTTACACGACAATGTTAGAAAATAATCAGAACTTAATTTTATTTATTACCTAATAGTTTATATTTATAGACACACCTTATAATAATTTTAGTCAAACTAAAACCTAATAATCAAGATCTCACATTCTAAAAATAGTAAACCAACTCAAATTTACTAATTCTCACAAAACCAAATCAATACTTTTGACAATTATCAAGAAACCTAGATTGACAATTAAGAAAATTAAGTGGTGGTTGGAATTAATTCTTCCATCACTCACCCTAACATCAACCACAAACATTTAAAACATTAGAAATCTACAACTAAATAAAATCTCACTTACAGCTTGATAAAAAAACTTAAGCTAAGATGCATGTTGGTCTCATTCTTAGCTAGGCTTACATATATGAATCAAATATTTCATTTTGACTTTCTTTGTTTCAACATATTCATGGAATTTCTTCTTGAACTTGTTACTCCAAAATCTTACGTTTTCGACCTGTTTCATCTTTTTTCTACTCTAGATCATGAACTCTGGATATTGCTTCTTGTTACAACTAGGGTGATGCCAATCCATTTCAACTCCTTTATCAACAAGTTCACTTTCATCGTCAATAGTTTCTTGTTCATTGGACAACTCTCACATCAATCCATATTAATTTTTAATCTCTCTAGGACTCCAATACATGAATAATTAATTAACATTTTCATTTTCTACATAATCCATGTTCTCTTCAACATTCTTTGTTGGAACTTCTTGTCGGAAGTAATTCTTCCATGTCATATGTAATTGTCATTAGGAGTTATGAGCAGTGATTCGAGAAGTAGTTGCTTCCAATATGTGAGTTGTAATGTATGAGTTGTAATGGTGATCTGTTTGTGTCGAAGTTAGTAATTGGTGTCTTATATTTTTGCACCTGTGGTGATGAATAAAAGTATCAAGTGAGATTTATGTTTTGTGTAACAGCATTTTGTTCTCTGTTTTATTTTTCTAATATGGTATCAGAGCTTGTTCTGGCTTGATTTTCTTATGGGAAGGCTAGGAAGATGTGAGTAAGCTTTCAGTTTTATTGCTTTGTAAATAGATAAGGATAGAATGTGTGAGATCAGATTTATTTAGTGTGAAATTTCTATGGTTTGTATGCGGGTCTAGTTTGTGGATTTGCATATCTATTCATTCTTTTTGTTCTAAGATTTGTTGTAATGATGTTTTAAGAGTTCTTGTAATGAGATTGCGTACAAGAAATGGAAGAAAAATGTGTAGGAAAAGGGCAGGCATATTGATTTCAGAGATGCCTCAAATGCCTTCAAAATAAGGGGCTTGGTGTGAATTGGCGTAGATTGGACGACGATCACATATTTTCTATCTCTGATCAGATTTCCATAGCGATGGTCAAAATTTAGGATATTTTTTTAATTTTGTGGAAAAACCTGTGAACAGTTTTGAAACCAACGTTTCGGACTAGCTTAGTGAGTTCATCATCATGGCAATGAGATTTTTATTTCAGAAGAGAGAGCGTGAAATTACAGAGCTTATTAATAGTTATTGAAAAAGATTGTTGCAAATGGGGTTTACAAAATGGCTGTTAAATGCAACAGATAGTTCCATATCTAGCAATTGTTTCTAGAGCTACAAGTTTTCTGTGCAAATTGAAATATGGAAGCTTGAAAGTCCACATGGGAAAAACATCTGTTCGCTGTGTGTTTTGAGCTATAGTAGCCACATAGATTAGAGAGCTCGCCATAAGTTGCAAAGTGTATTGAAAGTTGTGTCAGTAGTTCGTTGTTGCTGCGTGATCTCCTTACTTCCAGACTGCAATCGGAGCAATCTACTAACTTGAATGTGGTGCACTCACACATATAAGTTGAAACAAAACTCATGTAGAGGAGTCCTACGTAGTGTGTGGTATGCATGTGCCCAGATTATTGATCCACTCAGAGTTAGCTTGGATGAACATGAATCGACTACCCTGCAAATCTGCGTTTGGATTATTTGATCTCAAGAACAACCAACATGCAACACAGAGACCCATCTACATGTGGGACGAGTCTGGTGCTGGAGATTAGTGCTAGAGAGCGATTGTGCAGACACCAGTTGCCCATTTCTATGCATTTGTTGTTGTTGGAAGACTTCAATGAGATCTATTGAAAATCGTAGGCCAGTGTATTGGAACCGCAGGCCTGTGAACTATTATAATGATTGGTTAAGTGCTGCACACTTCATTCTACTATCCTACCCTAAGTGCAATCACCAATATATTTAGAAGGAAGAAGAAATTACAAATATGTTTTTAAGATGTTGTATGTAGCTATTTAAAAAAAAAATATGTGTGAGATTTTCATTGGTTATAAAAAGGATTGATGGTTCTTAAACTCGAAGCCCTGGTGTCTGAAATGTCAATTCATGTGTGTTAGTAATTTCGGTTATTAAAAGGGTTGGTGGTTCTTAAACTGGAAGCCCCGGTGTCTGAAACATCAATTCTTGTCTAATGTCAAGTTGTTTGATCAACTTTTGAGCATATTCAGTATCCAGACCTCCTTATCAACTAACAAATAACCGAAAGTGAAATATCCGACAGATGGTGGATGGTCCATAGGATGGTTCATTACCTAATAGATCTTATCACAGAAGCTTCGGCGAGCCGATTTCTCAATATTGTTGATCTTGGAAAGTTTATCAATGATGGTTAGAGGTAGTTACATTTTAAATGGAAGTCAAGTAACAACTCCACGATGTGGTAGTTAAAGAGCGAAGTTCGCTAGATTCCAGAGTGGATGTGAATGCTGATGACATATATTTATTTATTGTTGTAATATGTTTTCCATTTAAGAATTAAGGGAGGGTGTTGGAAGTAGTGCTTCTATGTCATATGTAGTTGTCATTAGGAGTTACAAGGAGTCATTCTAGAAGTAGTTGTTTCCAATGTGTGAGTTGTAATGGTGATATGTTTGTGTCAAGTCCGTAATTGGTGTCTTATATATTTGTACGTGGTGATCAATAAAAGTATCAAGTGAGATTTGTGTTTTGTGTAATAGCTCTCCGTTCTCTCTTTTATTTTAATACTTCTATGGAGACTTCATTAAAACATGGTGTTTCAAGCCATGCTTCAAGGAACTTTAATTCTTCTTCAATTGTTGCTTCCTTCTAGTTGCTACTAACATGTGCACACTAAGAAAAAATTATATGATTTACAAAATCACCATAATTTGAGTTCTTTTCATTTTCCTTTATATTGAGAATTTCCTCCACTTCTTCATCTCTTCCTTCCTCTGCCAAATCCTCATTCTTTTTTGCACTACAATATTTGTACTTAGTTTCATATTGCTCATCCACTTGAACTTCAACATAGTTTACTACTTTGAGCAATCTATCTACGAGCTTCTTTCCATGCAACATTCGGAACCAACTTTCTTTTGAAAGTTATTCATTATCATATTTCACTTGAAGTTCTTCAATTCCTTCCCTTTTTTTCCTAACCTTATATATAATTTCATATTGTGACTTTTCAGACATCTTGTTTCCCCTCACACAATACTTCATCTATATGATATCCCAAAATGCTTTTGCAAATTTTACTGCACTAAATTCATTTAAAATTCTAGAAATAATGCTTTTATCCATTACTAAAATAATAAGATATCATTCTATGGTTCCTTTCCTCTTATCATGGAGGTTAACAAAGGCACATCGTAAAATAATATCAGACAAAATCCTAACAATCTAGATCTGCAATTCTAAAAATAGTAAACCACCTCATATGTATAGACTACAACATTTAACCAACTTAGTCAAAGCTATGAAAACCCTAGATTGATAATTAAGATAACTAAATGGTTGGAATTGTTTCTCCCAATATTTTTATCGTCACACTTCTGCAAAATGTGAAAAAATGTCCAATAAGCATGCCTTTTACCATTTATCGTTTTAAGGCAGAAGAGTATAGGCAAAAATACTTTATCCTTGCCACAACGAAAAGTCAAAAAATGAAAGCAAATTTTGGAGCCAACATACCCATAAATATAATTAGGTCGCAATTATTCAATATATCAGGACACGATAGTCTCATCCAAGAAACTGAGAATTACTACGACAATTTTAAATAATCCAATGAAATAGAGTAATTCTATCTAACATTCATCACATATAACATTCAATAGACAAGCCATTAAGAAGAATGATGGGGAATGTCCATATATACCGTGCACTCTATTTTACTTCATGAAATACGTCCATACACTTATCCTTATTTCTCCCACAATACATTGGGTTACAATCATTATTTCCAAATTTGGGTCAAATGGTAGGGAAGAAAAATGGTGAATTTGTTGATTAATAATTTCAGTACAAAAATATTGGGTGACAAAATATTTTGTTTTCACAAAATTGGCAAAAAGGCATTTTGTTCACCAAAATCTAAAGTCCTAAAACTGATTTATCTCTTCCTCGAACAATTTTTTTCTCATCGGTGCGGGATTTGATTAGCAGATTCCATGTTCAATGTAAGAAAAAACAAAAAGGTGGGTTTGTTGATTCGAATTTTGTTATTATTGGATATATTTAAACAGTTTTAATGTTTGATAGCATTAATATTATATATATTTATATGGATTTGTTTAGTGTTTGGGCATTTTGTATATGGAGATTAACTGAAATGTATTTTTCATATCAATACTTTTATTTTTTACATTAGATTCTAGTTTTATGATTTTGTTTATTGATATTATTAATTTTTTAAATTTTTTTTATTCTGTAATATTAATAAATTTGAATAAAAATTAACCTTAGAAAATTAATAATTTTTCTTTGTTTCGGTTTAAATTTTAAAAAATTGTAAAATATATACTTCTAGAACTTTTTAAATTTTAGAGTCCTTTATTTTCAGTATCACATCGAATCCAAATTCCAATTCAAACTTAATAAAAGCGATGGCAACCAATTCCCATCTTAAACACGGCACATGACAAGCGTACCCGTGAACGTATGGATGCAAAGCTTGGTCCGCAATAAAAACCGGCTGCGCTAACGATATCTGCATGCAAAATTAAAAAGCATGCAACATATATATCTTACGTGTCTAAGTTTATATTAAACATGGAGATATTTTTCATCGGTTTTTTATAATAATAATAATTTTGTTTTTATTATTATTTTAATAGATTTGTGTAGATTTAAATAGTTTTATCACAAATTTTATTTAATAGTAATTATTAATGGGATGGTAAATAAAATATGTTAGAATATCATATTAGTATTTACATATTAGCTATTAAGATTTTTGTCTAAATTGAAATAATGATAAGTTATTTAAGTGAGTCATAATATTGTAATAAGAGTTATTTACAAATTAAAAATTAGATATTATTTTTCGGAATTTAACTGTGTTAAGTAAGTCATTCATTTGTGACCATTTACTTGAGAATTAGTCACTAACTAAATTTTTATGATTTTTGATAGTCTACTTAGCACTCATTGCATCGGGTGATGCTCATGAGGCAAAATACTTGCTAAGTTTTTGCAAATGCAGTAGCAATCTAAGTGGGCTTGATTGTGGGGAAACCTCCACAATTAAGCGTAGTTGAGCTAGAGGTGATCTGTGCTGGCCGACCTTGTGCGAAATCCTGGTTACCGGGTGCAAGCCCTAGATGTGATGATTGAAGCTATGTGATTTATTTCACTAGTTTCAATCCCACTTCTTCACAAAGCATCACCCGATGGAGTGAGTGCTAAGTGGACTATTCAAAAATCATGAGAAATTAGTCAGTTATGGCTAACTCTCATGGAAATGGTCATAGATGAAGGACTTCCTTAACACAGTTGAATCCGAAAAAATGATACCTAATATAATGCTAAGTGGACTATTCAAAATTCATGAGAAATTAGTCAGTTATGACTAACTCCCATGGAAATGGTTATAGATGAAGGACTTCCTTAACAGAGTTGAATCCCAAAAAATGATATCTAATATAATGCTAAGTGGACTATTCAAAGATAATGAGAAATTAGTCAGTTACGACTAACTCTCATGGAAATGGTCATAGATGAATGTCCTGGTTACTGGGTGCAAGCCCCGGATGTGATGATTGATGCTATATGATTTATTTCACTAGTTTCAATCTCACTTCTTCATAAAGCATCACCTGACGCAATGAGTGCTAAGTGGGCTATTCAAAAATCATGAGAAATTAGTCAGTTACCACTGACTCTCATGGAAATGGTCATATATGAATGACTTTCTTAACGCAGCTGAATCACAAAAAATGATATCTAATATAATGCTAAGTGGACTATTCAAAAATTATGAGAAATTAGTTAGTTACGACTAACTCTCATGGAAATGGTCATATATGAATGAGTTACTTAACGTAGTTGAATCCTAAAAAATGATATCTAATGAGGAGTCTTCATGGTTAAGAATATTGTTAAATGTTTTCTAATGTTGGGATCACGATTGTCGTTACACCAAAACCCACAAGTATTAGTAAATAGACGCATCACGAGAGTTAACGGATCCTCGAGTGGTGGTTAGTCCATGTCATGAAACACATGGGGAGTGCTGGATTATCCAATGCCCAACAATCTCCCCCCAGCGCGAGCCGGGTGTGATTCGAACTCGAGACCTTTGGCTCCGATACCACTTGTTGGGAACACGATTGCCGTTACACCAAAACCCGCAAGTATTAGTAAACAGACGCATCGCTAGAGTTAACAGATCCTCGAGTGGCAGTTAGTCCATGTCATGAAACACATGGGGAGCGCTAGATTATCTAATGCCCAACATCTAAAATGTATATATGTTTGATAATAATTTAAAATAAAGTTATAATTTTTATTATTATTATTATTATTAAGTATGGGAAATGTGAGATGTATCATGGACTGAGTGTTTTGATGCTTATCAAGATAGGTAAACTGGAGGAGTCTTCATGGTTAAGAATATTGTTAAATGTTTTTCAAAATGCACATATGTTTGATAATAATTTAAAATAAAGTTATAATTTAGTTTTTTTTTATTAAGTATGGACAATGTGAGATGTATCATGGAGTGAGTGTTTTGATGCTTATCAAAATTTACCATGCATTTAATTTATATGGCAACACTAGTGTATATATAATAATGTAGAAAAAGACCATCACATTATCATGGAGATTCTTAATTTGTAAATAGGATTGATTACAATACATCCAAAAAAAACCATTACTCATGTTCACATGAGACGTTCATATGATATTTTTTAATTAATCATTTTAATTAAAAGGGTAGGAGGACCATAACTATTTTTGAAATAAATCCAATCTTTGAATTTGAATACTCATAAGAATGTTGTAGAATCTTTTGTGGAAGTTAAATCCCTACGATATTGTTAATAATTACTAATAGTTTGATTAAAATTCTGTGGGTCAAAAATCTTTAAGCATGTTGGTCTATTGCCATAAACCTAGAGGAGTAGGTGGCCCCTAGAATATAGCTTCTTATTCAAGACCTCTCTACTCTTGATAAGTCATAAATTATTGATATATCTAACATACTAGCTATTATAGTGGAAATTAGAAAGTATAATTCTAACTTTCACATCAACTATTCTAAAGTATTACCAAAATATAATTTTAAAAAACAAATAATTAGTATTACTAATTTAATATAATTTTAAAAACAAATGAATTAATCATTTTGTAAGCTCTATTTCAAAATAGAATAACATCTCTATTTCAAAATATATACACTTATTGATGTAATTAAAAATACCAATATATATTTTAAATATATACACTTATGATGTAATTGAAAATAAACATATATAATTTTTAAAATAATGTGTACATTTTAAGTGAAATGTTTCGATTAGAGGATACTTTTAATTTAAATA
>APFE030213712.1:11694-25044 GCA_000404065.3 Pinus taeda | reverse complement strand
TCATGGACCAATCGGGTGTCAAGCCATGGATCAAGTGTCGGTAATACCGAGGAGAGAATGAACCGTCGGTTCACTACATATCGTGACCGTCAGATTGTAAGTTACAAAATGTACAACGGTAAAGAAACACACTTTACCTAACTCTATACCTAACTCTATACTAGACCAAGTTGAACTTAACTATTTCCTATGTGTCGGAATATCCTAACACAATCTGTGCAGCCTTGTACGTGGAATGCACAGGTATAAATTGTGCAGCTTTACTCAACTTGTCTACTGCCACCATAATGGAATTGTTGTTCCTCTTTGTCTTAGGCAATCCAGTGATAAAATCCATGGAAATGGTTTCCCATTTCCATTCCAGAATAGGTAATGGTTGTAATAATCTGGCTGGGTGCTGATGTTCTGCTTTGATTTGTTGGCATTCTAAGCACCGCGCCAAGTACTCAACCACGTTCTTCTTCATTCCCGGCCAAAAGTAATCTTTCTAAATTGCAGTGATCATTTTCTGGTAGCCCGAGTGACCCGCATAATGGCTGATGTGGAATTCATCCAATATCATATTTTTAACACTGTTTTGGTTTGGTACATATAACGTTTTCTTGTAGTACATCATCCCAGCATCATCCAACTCATATCCTTGTTGACTTTTTCCGTTGGTGGACTGCTGTAATTGTTGTTTTATTTGCTGATATTCAGTATCTTGTTCTGCTGTTTTCCTTATCATTTCCCAAAAAGGACTTTTCCATCCACTAATGGAGATTTCGTACAAATTTTGTACCTTCCAACTTAAGGCATCTGCCACTCGGTTTTCCTTTCCCTGCAAATGTTTAAAGTCAAAATCAAAGCCGCTTAAGAAGTCCACCCACCGTGCTTGCCTCGCGTTTAAAGTGGGCTGGCTAAAATAATTGGTCATACTGTGGTGGTCGGTCAGCAATAGAAACTTCCTGCCCATAAGGTAATGCCACCACATTTTTAAGGCATGTATGACGGGAGCGAACTCCAAATCGTAAGCAAAGTATTTCTACTCGTGCTCTTTTAACTTTCGAGACTCATATTCAATCACTTTACCTTCTTGCATTAATACACCTCCCAATCCTTCTTTGCTTGCGTCAGTACACACCACATAGTCTTTATCAGGATCAACTATACTCAAAATGGGCGCTGTGGTGAGCAGATGTTTCAAATGCTCGAAGCTTTTCTCATAGTTTGGGGTCCATTGGAATGCTCTCCCCTTTTTTTGCAAGGAAGTGATGGGGAATGCCACTTTGGAGAAGCCTTCCACAAATCGTCTATAATACCTAGTTAATCCATGAAGGACCGGATATCTGCTACATCCTTTGGTTCGGGACACTCCATTATGGCCTTTATCTTTTCTGGGTCCACTGCAATCCCTTCCCTTATGATTACGTGACCCAAGTATTGGATTTCTTCCTTAAAGAAATCACATTTACTAAACTTAGCGTATAGCTGATATTCTCGAAGGGTTTGTAGCACCATTCTGAGATGTTCCTGGTGCTCCTCTATGGTGCGGGAATATATTAATATATCATCGATAAATATCAGCACGAATCGATCCAGATATTGATGAAATATGATGTTCATCAAAAACATGAAAGTTGTAGGGGCGTTAGTTAACCTGAAAGGTAATACCATGAATTCATAATGACCATACCTCGTTCTGAATGTTATTTTAGCAATATCTTCCTCTTTAATTTGGATCTAGTGGTAACCTGATCGCAGATCAATCTTAGAGAACACTGTTGCACCTTTCACTTGGTCAAACAGTTCGTCAATCCGAGGTAAAGGATATTTGTTTTTGATGGTCAGCTTATTCAGTTGACGGTAATCAATGCACATACGAAAGGTTTCATCTTTTTTCTTAACAAATAATACTGGGGCTCCCCATGGAGACACGCTGGGGTGAATATAGTTTTTATCTAGTAATTCTTGCAACTGCATTTTTAATTCTGTTAATTCGGGCACACTCATTCTATAGAGTGCTCGTGACATTGGGGTTGCGCCGGTACCAACTCAATGGTAAAGTCTATATTCCTTTTTGGCGGTAGTCCGAGAACCTCTTCCGGAAATACATCTGCAAACTCTCGTATTACAGGGATATTATCCAATGTAGCTGTTTTATCCTTAGAATCAGCATAACCCACTTGAATAACATAAATCTGACACCCTTTTTGGATACATTTTGCTAGTTGGGTTGCGGTTATTGGTCGGACCTGCACTAGTCACTTAATTTCTTGCATTTCCTTCCTAGCTCCATGCTGATCTTTATAATAAATAATCTTGGTTTTGCAATCAACTAACGACCAGTGCCTTTCTAACTAGTCCATACCGATCAGAATGACATATGAACCAAGGGGGAGCACATTTAGATCAATCATTACTGGCTGTCCAGCTATGGTGAAAGAGCAGTCACTGATTTTTGCCATTACTCGCCTCTTGGCCCCTGTAGCTAATTGTACTAGCCATGGGTTTTTGAATTTAACAGGTTGCAAATTACAACATTCCACTATCTTTGGACTCACATAACTTAGTGTAGCCCCTGGGTCAATTAAAATAGCTATGGTAAGGTCTGAGATTTTACCTTCAAATTCGACCATGGTTGGTTGATATTCCGCCTGTCGATCATCCAGAGCTGCATTAATCCTTTGCACGCTACGTCCAACCTTGCCGACCATTGAGGCTTCGTGGATTTGGGATAACTGTTCAGTTCCCTTATGCTGTGGGCAGTTTTTGACGTAGTGCGGCCCCCCACAGCCCTAGCACTGCACCGAGGGCCTTGTTGTCCCTTTGCTATCCAATCTTGCATGCTTCTCGCTGACCCTGGATTCATTTGTTGTCTTAAATTTGGATGCAGTTCTTGATGTAATTCTGATGTTTGGTCCTTTGTCGTTCCCCTTGCTTCCGCCACTGCGATTTCCTTTGTTGCTTCCGACTGACTTAAAACCCTTTTTCTCATTCCATTTTCTACCAACAGCTTCCCCTTTTTGTTTACTTTGTTGATAACAGATCATAGCTTTACGAATTGCCTCGTCCATTGACTTTGGATTGTCAAAATCAATCCTCTCCCGCATATATGGTGGCAAGCTGTTAAAAAATCGTTGCACTTTCACCTTTTCCTCCCTAATATATGGCACATAGCAGACCAAGGAGGTAAAACAGGTGATAAATTCGTCCATAGTCTGCTGCCCCAACTGCAAATCGTGGAATTCTCTTGCCTTTTCATCGTAGAAGCACTCGCTCAAATATCTCTCCTTGAAATACCTTTGGAAATTTTCCCAAGTAATGGTCTGCTCGGTTACTCCTTTTACAATCTTAACTTCCTCCCACCATAGGGTAGCCTTTCCCTGCAGCTGAAAAATAGCAAAGCATGCCTTAAGGTTATGGTCATACTCGTACAACTGAAAATACTTGTTCATATTAATTAACAATGCTTCAGCTACTTCTTCATGTTCCCCGTCAAAGTGTGGTGGTTTAATCTTGCGAAATTCCCCTTGCAACTCCACCCTTTTCCTTTTCGAGGTTTTTTGTTCAAACGCATTGTCAGAACGTTCCTCTTGTTCTTCTGATCTTTCAGGGGGTATATAATGGTTCTGTTCTTCTGATATTCTCTATTGTTTCGTACTAGGATTAAATGGTGGTTGCTTTTGCTTGTTGGACAGAATTTTTAAAATTCTTTCTTGTTCCATTGTTAATCGTGCGTTGTCTTCTCGTAACCGAGCCATCTTATTCTTCAGCTCCTGCACTGTTTCCAGAATCACCTGGTTTGTATTTCTGGCTTCTTCCCCAAGCTGTACCCATAGTTCAGGGTTATTTTCGGGACCATGTACTCCCTGTCCCATCGCATATCTGCGAGATGTACTATCCATCCTCCTCATGCTACAATTCCTTGGATTCCTGGTCCTGTACTTGATCATAAAATTAAATGACAACAGTAAGAGGAGAATTAGCATACTAACTAGTAACTATATGGGTAAATGTATTTTTATTATAGATAGTATCTCTATATGCCGCTTCTATCTTTCCCAAAGGCCTCAGTTTTGTAACTGGGCTCTGATACCACATGTCACAACTCCCCAACCATGTGTAAATATATAAAAGTATTGGTAAAAAAAAAAATTATTCATTTATTAATACACTGTAAAAATTACCGTGTCGACCATTCATTGTAAAATTTACGAATGTTTCACATCCAACCTTATAAGTCATACTTTTTTCAGGCACTTGGAATTCGCGTACCATATGGTTTGGCGCTAGTGGGTACGATAGCAGATCGTTCCCAATTCATATTAATTGCTAGCTTTCCGAGAGCATGACAGCTAGACCCCTCCTTGAAATCTGCTTTACTTCAACTCAGATATTAATCCTTGGTGGTAGCTATTGTCATTAATGCTGCAGAGAGGTACCTTGTTTCTTAGGATTACGAATTAAATCAACGGAGGGAATCCTTCCCCCTCCATCGAACGATCGGGATCGCTCAGGGTAACTTTACATTGAAACGCTCAAGGGTTTTAGACTTCATTTGTTGTGTTAGAGTTCAGCTTCCAGAGGGTTCATTCGGTTAACAGCTTCGAACCAGAGGGTTTCTCTTACTTTTTAGGTTGAAGGCGAGCCAAGCGCCTTCCAATTTACAAACCCCGAAGACTTGCTCAGCAATCTAGGTACCTCCTACCCAATTTGTTGCTACCTTTCAATCGACCTGGTGTTGTTTGGTAAGATAAAGGAACGATTCTCTAATTTGTTTCGTTGTATGAATTGTGCAGCACTTGGAGAAATTCCACGTCGCGGTTATGGAGAGGTAGCAGTTTCTGTGCAGGCATAATTATGAATCCATCCCGGTAAGTTCATCCCAAACCCTTACTGCACCAGGGTTGTTGATTGATAGGATGCTGGTTTCAACGACTTAATATTTGTTCATTCTCTTGCCAGGTTGTTCATTGATTACTTTTGGAAGAATGGTTTCGACTGTATTATCCTCTCTACTATGAGAGACATCCACAGTTTTCCGCTTAATGAGGCTTTTGTCCTCATGAACTTATATGGTTGTATCACGATGTATTTCATGTCATATTTAAGGACTGGAAGTTCCTTTGTTTATTTGGGATGTAATATTATCAGTACTGTTAGCATTGGCACATGGACATAAGCTATGTATAATTTCTCAGTTATGTATTGAAAGGGTTTCGATGAATTCTTTTAATCTTTTGGTTTAGCCCAGCTGCGCACTCTTGGAACATGTTAAATGTAGAAATATATAGTTTGTTTTCCTTCTCGTGCTTTCTCTGTTCCGATGTGGGTCTATGGATTCCTTAGTCTTATTGATTCCTGAGTCTATTGTATGACTTGGGTATCTCGACTTGACAGGTCTCAGCATGTCTATTCTTTTTGTTTAAAACACTGTATGAGTTGCTCTGGTATTCATAAGTTTATTTCTTCTACCAATGCTCTACCCGATATGTATGGTAGATTCTTGTTATGTTTGATTTATATGCGTTCAAGTGCTCTGAAATGTCTTGGTTAAGTTCTTGTTCGGATGATGGTGAGGCTTGTCGGCATTTTACCAGAACTTTTATTACACTGATATATATGTATATACAGGTGACCGTAAGCACACAACTATGACTGTTATGAGGTTTACATGTTCTCAGAGTTCGTAATATTCTTTAATAATTAAATGTCTAATTCGCCTTGATATATATAGGTACATATATCGCTTTTGGGCCTGTCCAATGGTTGATTCATTAGGGCATTTGAAGCCTCATGAATTTCCGGCCATCCTCGTTCTGTTCTTATGATGTTCTACAGGTATTCTACCATGATTTGACTGAATGTTGTTGCTTAACCATTATGTTCGGTATTGGTTTATCCATAATGAAATTTCAAATGCAGTTTAAAGGAAACTCTTATGTTTCACCTTTAGTTAGAGAGCAGGATTTTACTATAGTCAATTACAATTACTGAGTTTAATTGTTCCTAGAACTTTCAATCTCCGCTCCTTACTTGATTTAAATTTCTACCAATTTTTCCTACTGTTTCTGATTCAATGATGGTACAGACTTATGATTAATTTCTTTTTTCTTTTTTATATGAACCCTACAATTTTCCCCAAGGTTCTGCTACCGGGTTCATGGGGTTGCGGGTGTCCTAACGAATACCTGTAATCACCTTAACCCTAAGGAACCTCCTCCTATTGTGTTTAGTTGAGTTGTACCAATGTTTTTACAGAACAGGGTTTCCAAACAAAAGTCCTGTACAAAACGTAACCAATTTTTCATAATAGAACCCTCAACAAAGGCAATATGACTATATAACTAATACCACTAAAATAGAGTTCCTTAGTAACACAATATCTTACAGAAATATGGAGCTGCAGTTATACTTACCTGTACTTCTGTACATACAATTTCCCTTTTTTATTTCCCACGCTTCTCCAGAATTCAGTAAAACTGGTTTCTTGCTTGTCTTTCCTCCCATCCATGAGACTCGTCTGCAAGACCGAATCTCCCCCCAAGCTAGTTTGCCGACCATTGCCTTCAGCAAATTCGGTGCACCTTTGTGCCCGTGCTATCTGGTCCTAACCAGACTTAGCATGATTTCTTTCTCTTTGCCTCCTCCCGTCTGTTCCTCAACAGCCTGGTCTTTTTCCTTCCTCCAATCTTTACTATGGGAGAAAAGAAAAACAGTTAGGGTTTTTCCCCCTCCTACTGGCAACTGTTTTCCTTTAATCATCAAGAAAAGAAAACAACTTCTCCATTAGAAGTTACCATATTTGATTTATTCAATCCATGCTCAAATTCTGAATTAATAATATTATAATTACTTAAAAAAAATAGTCCTTGTTCAATGTTTTTACCCACGGTGGTAACAACACAAAAATTATTTATAAATTTTCCGCGGTCATCACATCTCCTCCCCCCGAGATTGGACATCGTCTCGATGTCTCTCAGCCATGAACAACCCTGGATAGGTCCTTTTCATTAGTGCTTCATCTTCCCAAGTGGCTTCCTCAGGCCCAAAATGTCGCCACTGCACTTTAACTTGGGTAATAGCTCGTCTCCGCAACTATACTTCTCTCCGGTCGAGGATGCTCAGTGGCTCGACCAGGACCTCTCCTTCCGGCTCAACCTGCAACATGCAACATTCTAAGTTAGTTTTTTTTAAATGATTCTTTTATCAGGTTCAATGTAGCAACAATTTCCCACCTGAATATCCTGCCATCTGATCGCATGCCTAGGGTCATAGACATATTTTTTTTAATACTGAAACATGGAAAACATTGTGAATCCGGATGTGACTTGGCAAGGCGAGCTGGTAAGCCACTGGTTTGATCCTTTCCAAGACTTGGAATGGTCCATAGTATCGGGGTGACAATTTGGCACACCCGCTCTAATGCAATGTACTCTTTTTGGCTTCAATTTTGATATAAACATGGTCCCCAACTTGGTATTCCTTGAATCTTCTTTTTTGGTCAGCAAAATTTTTCTGTCTGTCCCGAGTAGCTTTCAAATTAGCGCGTACCATTTTCACCATATCCTCCATTTCCTTAAGCATTTCAGGTCCTAAACTCAGTCTATCTTCGGGTCCACCCCAGCTTGAAGGTGTACGGCATTTCCGACCATACATAACCTCAAAAGGATTCATTTTGCGTCGAGGTATGATACCCATTGGTTGCTGCATTACATAAGCCCTTAACATATCCTCTACCACTTGGTTCACTTGTTCGGTCTGTCCATCGTTTTGAGGATGATATGCTGTGCTGAAGTTCAGCTGAGTTCCTAATTCAGCAAATAACGTTTTCCAAAAGGCTGATGTAAATTTCACATCACAATCTGAAATTATTGTCTTCGGAAGCCCATGTAATTTGAACACATTCTGCATAAAAACATGAGTAATCTGTGCAGCCTTGTATGTGGATTGCAAAGGTATAAAATGTGCAGCTTTACTCAACTTGTCTACTACCACCATAATGGAATTGTTGTTCCTCTTTGTCTTAGGCAATCCAGTGATAAAAGCCATGGAAATGATTTCCCATTTCCATTCCGGAATAGGTAATGGTTGCAATAATCCTGCTGGGTGTTGATGTTCTTCTTTGATTTGTTGGCATTCTAAGCACCGCGCCAAGTACTCAGCCACGTTCTTCTTCATTCCCGGCCAAAAGTAATCTTTCCGAATTGTAGTGATAATTTTGTGGTAGCCCGGGTGACCCGTGTAATGGCTGATGTGGAGTTTATCCAATATCAGATTTTTAATATTGTTTTGGTTTGGTACATATAACCTTTTCTTATAGTACATCATCCCAGCATCATCCAACTCATATCCTTGCTGAATTTTTCCGTTGGTGGGCTGTTGTCATTGCTGTTTTATTTGCTGATATTTAGCATCTTGTTCCGCTGTTTTCCTTCTCATTTCCCAAAAAGGACTTTTCCATCCACTGATGGAGATTTCGTACAAATTTTGTACCTTCCGACTTAAGGCATCTGCCACTCGGTTTTCCTTTCCCTGCAAATGTTTAATGTCAAAATCAAAGCCGTTTAAGAAGTCCACCCACCGTGCTTGCCTAGCTTTTAAAGTGGGCTGGCTAAAATAATTGGTCAGACTGTGGTGGTCGGTCAGCAATAGAAACTTCCTGCCCATAAGGTAATGCCGCCACATATTTAAGGCATGTGTGACGGTAGCCAACTCCAAATCATAAGCAGAGTATTTCTGCTCGTGCTCTTTTAACTTTCGAGACTCATATGCAATCACTTTACCTGCTTGCATTAATACACCTCCCAATGTTGTTGCTTAACCATTACATTCGGTATTGGTTTATCCATAATGAAATTTCAAATGCAGTTTAAAGGAAACTCTTCTGTTTTACCTTTAGTTACAGAGCAGGATTTTACTATACTCAATTACAATCACTGAGTTTAATTGTTCCTAGAACTTTCAATCTCCTTTCCTTACTTGATTTAAAGTTCTACCAAATTTTCCTACTGTTTCCGATTCAATGATAGTACAGACTTATGATTAATTTCTTTTTTCTTTTTTATATGAACCCTACAATTTTCCCCAAGGTTCTGCTACCGGGTTCATGGGGTTGCGGGTGTCCTAACGGATACCTGTAATCACCTTAACCCTAAGGAACCTCCTGCTCTTGTGTTTAGTTGAGTTGTACCAATGTTATTACAAAATATGGTTTCCAAACAAAAGTCCCATACAGAACGTAACCAATTTTTCATAATAGAACCCTCAATAGAGGCAATCTGACTATATAACTAATACCACTAAAATAGAGTTCCTTAGTAACACAATATCTTACAGAAATATGGGGCTGCAATTATACTTACCTGTACTTCTGTACATACAGTTTCCCTTTTTTATTTCCCACGCTTCTCCAGAATTCAGGAAAGCTAGTTTCTTTCTTGTCTTTCCTCCCATCCACGAGACTCATCTGCAAGACCGAATCTCCCCCCAAGCATGTTTGCCAGACCATTGCCTTCAGCAAATTTGGTGCACCTTAATGCCCGTGCTATTTGGTCCTAACCAAACTTAGCATGATTTCTTTCTTTTTGCCACCTCCCGTCTGTTCCTCAATAGCCCGGTCTTTTTCCTTCCTCCCATCTTTACTATGGGAGAAAAGAAAAACAGTTAGGGCTTTTCCCCCTCCTGCTGGCAACTGTTTTCTTTTAATCATCAAGAAAAGAAAACAACTTCCCCATGAGAAGTTACCATATTTGATTTATTCAATCCATGCTCAAATTCTGAATTAATAATATTATAATTACTTAAAAACAATAGTCCTTGTTCAATGTTTTTACCCACGGTGGTAACAACACAAAAATTATTTTTAAATTTTCCGGGGTCATTACAGAATAGTTCTTGTGAAAATAATTTGTAGATTTGGAGCATATAAATTATGTACTTATAAAATAATGAGATAATGAGATAAAATAATGATGAAATATTGTGAATATGTAGATATTGGAATAAAATAATGAAGAAATGTGTTGAATATGCATATGTAGATATTGATATATAATAAGATGTCAACATATAATAATTTAAGGATTATGAAGTCTTTTTGTTAGAAAATTTAACTTTAAGGAAGGACAAATTAAATTTTTTAATTATTTTTTGATCTTATCGATGAATTAATATATTAATAAAAAATTATAAGGGATTTTCATTTAGTGTAAGATTAAAATAAAACGAAGGTTAAAGGTAATAGTGTGTATATTTTAACTATTTAAAAAATCTCACACAGTGTATATTATTAATTATTTAAAAATTTTGAGTGATAAGAGGGACATTGATAGCGAAGAAACATTTTTTTACCAATTTAAAATTTGGATATGAAAGTATAGTATATTTTTTTTGGATTTAATTATTTTCGAATAAGACGATCGTCCATTTCAAACCATTGGTAACGTGTGTCCAATTAGAAATAATAGTTGTCAATAGTTTCATTAAATTGTACATCAATTTCACTCTTTCTTGCTCTTAATAATAACTCCAAAAAGTAGTTTAATTAACTTGTCCATCAATTTCACCATTAATTCTCTTAATAATAACTCTGTGATTGTAACTTGGAGGAATAATATAATACTCTCTCCCACTCTATCTTGGATTGTAATGTTGAGGAATAAAGAATAACTCCATCACTCTATCTGGGATTACAATGTGGAGGAATAATAGCAATTTGAACGTTTCAAGCTGTCATTTAATATTTATTGTACTTATTATTCATTACCATTCCATCTATTATAATCAAAAGTTTTCTAGATGCATGCATTTCTTAGTACTTGGTTGTTGGAATTGTTGAAAGATCACTCGAACTATTTAAAAGGGCTTCTTTCGGCTTCTATATGCTAATAAAAGTGTAGAATCTTTGATAGCCTTCATTTTCTTTACTTAATGTTTTTTCAAATTTTCTTTCAAAATGCATTGGAAAAACCCTTTTGATTGAAAAATAGTAATGGTAACAACAAAAATTAAAATTCATTTATCATAAGCCCTATACGAGTAAATAGTGATGGGGGGATTTCATTTATCATGAACTCCAGAAGTAAATAGTACGAGCAGATGTAAATAGTACGAGCAGATGGTGATAGGGGGATGTGGGGAAGAACCGTATTTTTCTTTCGAAGTAAGTTTATTTTATTTTCTTTTTGTTAAAAAATAAATTAAACAAACAGAGTTGGTGGTGGCTCAAATCACCCCCTTTACAATTTGAAATTTATAATGGAGCACGTTTCTGGATCCTGAGATGCGTACACTTTCGAGCCACCGGTTTTTCTCCGCAGTCTCCATAAACGCTAGCGCCTCCTGCATTCTAAGCATGTCTTCGTGGCCAAACAGATCTGTGTTTAAACTCGGCACAACCCAGTGGTTGTACAGTTCAGCCTTTCCCCTTACCTTCTCTGCAGCGCCCTTATCTTCCATCGGATGCCTCCTCGACCAGATTTCAACCATGTTCGAATCATTGTGATGGTCATCCACATTCCTAGACAGCCAGCACACAGTCCTTCGAGGACTCCTCCTATATATGCCAAAGCTATGTTGAAAATGTAATTTCAACGCTGTCGTACCATTCCCCGAAACCACCATAGCAAAACCACAAACCACCTGGATGCATATCGGACCGCTTTTGCGTGAAGGCAGTTTCCGTACACAAGAGCTCCGATACAATTTGGAGTTGACGTGTGGATGAGGCGTGACATCACCCTCTGACACTTTATCGGGACATAAAGTTCGGTTAAAAAGTGGCTTCCGATATTCTCCTCCACCGTCTGATGTGCTCCAGCATTTTCCACCATTGCTTGTTCAAAGTTGCATACAAGGCTGCAATAAATGTTATGTGGAGTAAAGTTCGGTTAAAAAGGGCTTCCGATATTCACCTCAGTCGTTCGATTCCAGGAGGGCAAATCAACGTTCGAGAGGCATCTCAAGTTGCATACGAACCTGCATAAAATAAATATTGCGTGGAGTAAAGTCAAGTTTTATTTTTGATCATACCTTCATTAAATATTTGTCATATGCGTAGGTGTATTTTTAATTTTCTTTTACGGCATGTATGGGCGTAAATTAAATAGAGGCATGGGCAATGTCATATAGTTTAATTTTATTGTTTTTTTATTATTCACGAGTGTGGCGTAAGTTTGGCTTTTACAGAACATGTAAAACATTGTGGTTGATCATTCGGTAAGTGAAGAAATAGAACGCACAACAGTGCAGGAGCGAAGGCGAATATGTGAATGAAGAAAACCAGGGGGAAGCTTGTATCAAAAACCATGAATTGTTTCACACAGTAGCGAAAAGGTAAAACAGTAAATCCTTGCAATCTTTGTTTTCACACAGCAGGGAATGTAAATGAAATTTTTACACATAGTGGTGTAAAATTTCAAAGGAGACAGAGTAAATTTGTTGAAATGTTTTGGTGAATCCCTCTGAGTGAAAGAGGATGAATATGTATCAGTGATTTTTATTTTAATGAATAGAATTCTTTTATGGTGGTGCAATACTCTGTTCTTTAGTAATTTTTTTTTAAGCTTCCCTGTGCACAAAAGATCCCGGAGTAAAGAAAACAGAGCATTGCCTCTGTGTGTTTTATTTTTTGTGTTTTTTGGATTTTGCCAGAAAAATCCCCAACAGTGGTATCAGAGCAGGCTTAGGCTCTTTGAAGGTGACAAAGAAGTTGAAGGGAGGAGTCTTTTGTTGCAGCAGTCAGTTGTTTTAAAAATACACAGTCAAGGATTTAGAAACATAGTTAAAGAGTGCTAGGATGGCCAGCACAAGCAATGGTATGGGTATGTTCAACACCCAGATCCCACAATTTAATGGGAAGAACTATGACTATTGGGCAATAAACAAGAAAGCCCTATTTGCTTGTCAAGATTTATGGGAATTCGTTCAAGATGGTTATGAAGAACCAGTAGATGAAAATGAGTTTAATAGATTAACTCAGGGAGAGAAAGATCTGTTAAAGACCAATAGGAAGAAGGACTCAAAAGCCCTTGTATTTTTGTATCAAGCAGTGGACCAGAGTGTGTTTTCAAGGATAGTAGAAGCTAAGACATCCAAAGAAGCATGGCAGACCCTAAAGATAGCCTATCAAGGGATGGAGAAAGTGAAGACAGCGAAACTATAGTTGCTGAGGAGAGATTTTGAGAATCTGAGCATGAAGGAGTTAGACAAAATTGACTCATTCTTCACACATGTAATTGGTCTGATCACACAGATGAGGACTCATAGAGAAACCATCGAAGAAAGGAGGATTGTGGAGAAAATATTGAGGGTCTTACCCTCAAAGTTTGATGCTATTGTCACCACCATTGAAGAGACAAAGGATCT